>JAYESA010000004.1:292485238-292490238 GCA_036927795.1 Iris macrosiphon
TATTCTACGGGCCGGGCGTCGAGGAGTGTTGTGGCCCGGAGATTGAGGAGGAGCCCGTCGAGGAGACGCCGTTAGCACCTTAGTTCAGCTAGGTGGGTTTCCCTGGGTTGTTCCCAGTTGCTATTTTGGATGATTGTATTTATTATTTTGTTATTGTGAGATGTTGTAGACTTTAGACTTAGACTGTATATTGGATATTGTATTGCTCTCTTTGGTTCTTGTTTCTTTGTGATATCTTATCGTACTTTTACTCTTCCCCTAGTTATTGTGATTGAGTATTCATATATATATATATATATATATATATATATATATATATATATATATATATATATATATATATATATTGTGTTGTTTCCCTCCTTTTGGAGTGGTTATATTGACTAATCATTGTGAGATATAGATATTATAACCTAGAACGGACCTTTACAGCGTTCTACCGCCGATTCTGTGGCGTAGGCTGGACGTACCCATGACTCATGCCCGATTTTTCGGGTACGGGTCATGACAAATTATAAGTTATGCAAAGATCAAAATAGATGGCGGGCATGTCTAAGGCAAGGATGTGAAATTTCTAGGTAGGCAATGGCTAGTGTAGTGCTCCAATTATCGAAGCAACGGTAAGGTGTGCTAAGTGATATAATTATTTTAAAAGTAAATAAAAATACCGTGTTCTATTTCTAATTGGATTCATTCTAGCCTTAGTCTCACTATCTAAGCCAAGTAGGTCTAATTTTGGGTGAGGGATTTACAATCCAGCCAACTTAAAAACAATTTCATCCTCGAAATTAAATAAGGCATAATTTGTTAATTCCTTCACATTCGCATATAAGGCAAGTCAATCACAATCTCTTCCAAAATTTAAAATATATTCTAATCCATCGCAATCACTTTAAAAAATTAAGGTAACCACTGTTTAATCAAAATTTAACATATTATAATATCTTCTTGATTTTTAAATCATCAACATCCAAATTTAAATTAAATTCATATAACATCTTTAAGAATTAAATAACGTATATCAATTTTATATCACGAGCTCCAGCTATCATAATATCCTTTAGAAAACATTTCTAATCAAATATTATTCCTATCTTCAACTTATGAATTTTTTTTTTGTACTCTTCAAATTTTAATTTCAATTTACATCCTCAATATTTCAAATAGGTAATCCAACAATCAAATTTAACTTTCAATTCAAATCATCAAATTTGGAATTCAATCCGTCAATGTTCATGTTTTAGAGTTCTATTTATTTTTCTCAAGATTTAAATCGATGATTCAATATTCAACATTCAAACTTTAAATATTGCGCTCAAAGTATAAATATTTGGTCCTCACTATCAAGATTTTAAAATTCATTAAATCCTCATCATCTTAGTCATTCTCAAAAATTCCTAAAATTAAAATGGCTTAAATCTCTCAATTTAATCTTACTTGATCGTTTGATCAAAATCAAAGAATTACCTCAAGTTGATAATGCGACTTCTACCCAACTTAGAATTTACCTATCTAGCACACAAGGCTATACATTTTAAGAAAAATATTCCTCAATTTATTTAATCATGTTATTCAATCCTTGAAACTTTAACACCAATTATATCATATATGATATGCCCTTAATTAATTATAAAAGATAGTCACCAAATAATACGATTGGCCTATGGGGTATATCTAGTACTATCTGTATATCAAACTTATACCAAGCACGAGGTTTCGTCTATCCGAAATAAGGGAAGACAAAAAACAATAATAAAGGGTTCAAGGGGGATATAATAGAATAGAAGTATGGAGATCAGGGCGTTTAAAAAAAAATTCAAATAAGAATTTTCAAGGCAGTTGTGGATTGAAATCCTATTTTGGTAATTCCTATTCACATGCTCGTATCAGTACAGTTATATAACTGATACGATCTGCTCAGACATATCTAGAGGGCAAGTACATGCGTCTACTAGTCACTATATATCTCAATCCACGTAAAGTAGTATTGCGAAGGGCGAACCAATGCACTATGTCTAGCTAGACCATAATACACTGATTCTGGTTTAGACAATTGTATTAGTATGGTTGATCAGGCCCCAATAATATATATGTCATGAACAAGCTCGATAAATGATTAAGCTTGCAAAATTAGGCTATAATAGCAGCATAATTCAAGGTAGCACAGAAAATATAACGCTGGATTATGATGAAAGAAGGTACATAATAATTCAAGTTCACAAGGAAGATAAGACTCTACAATCTCTATAGTTGTCATACTAACTCCTTGTCTAAGTCACTAGTCGTCCAAATAGGGGCATGGACCTCTAAGTGTTACAGTCTGAATAACCACTATCGTCTTATGCTAGCATACAGGTAATGTCATTCAGTTATACTTCAATAATACGTCAAAAGACTATGTGATACTATGTTGTGAGGTATACTACCCAACTTATAACAACAAACTAATATTGTAATTGTCTTGAGGGGATTCTTCAAAATAACCTGGTCCTTGTAAATAAAGTAGAACTCTTGTTAGGGTATACGAGGAAAGATCTTGGTACTCATTAAGGTCTCCTATTGCATTATATAGGTAGTGGTCATCTTAAGTCTTAATCATAGTGTTTATAGAACAAGTGTCATCAGTAAGGATAGAAGAGTTACTGGCCTTCAAAAGGAAAGGGAATATAACTCGTATCGAGATGGGGGTATATGTTACGTGATCTACAACTAAAGGATAATTATTAGGTCATAATCTACAAGAATAACTTAAACTGTCAAGTTCTAACTACCAATCACATAATTCAAAATTTAAGATTACAACTATAACCTTAGCAAACTATATATCCTAACATAGAATAAAATCACTTGGTCTTTAATCAGGGGTGTCAAGTGGCACGAGTTGAAAGATAAGAGGAAAAATCCAGTCGTCGTACTAATAGCGACCGTCAAGGTTTCAGAGGAACGAGATATGAACTTAAAATAGAGAGAAAATAATATCATGATTTTCTAAGGGAAGGTGGTATGCTAATCTCCATGTTCGAGGTTTGATCAAGAGAAATGTTCTAGTCGTTTCTCTCGTCTTCCTAATATACTGTTCTGCTAATATCAAGACAAGAAGCTAAAGTTTGTAGTTCTCTAATAATATCTTACTTATGAAAGTTTGGTTTAGTCCTAATATTCAACCATAAATTTCTATTAGTTCCTCAATACTATGGTCAACCAATGTAGCCAAACTTCTGACTAACTCTAGTGGTGTCTATACTACTCTCAAGTCTTCACAAATACATCAAGGGGTAATGGTCAATCAGTCTATAGGTAAGGGATGCTAGGGTTCATTAAGTATTCTAACTTAGTGATGCGTCAATACTCTAGTCGTATTCTTAATAGAAATATTACCATACTTATTATCTAACAACAGGGAATTCTATATTCTAGCTGAAGGCTATACTCAAGGAACTATTAGGGAAGCAAAGAAATTATGCAGGATGCAATTATTCAAATAGAATAGATAGAAGGAAGATGAATTATAGTCAATTGTGGATGAGATCCTATACTCTATTCCTAGGTGCAGGCTTGCTCGGTACAGTAACGTAACCGAGACAATATGCTCTAGACCTGTATGGGCCACCACTAAAAATATGTCATGCCTAGTCCCAAAATACGTAGGACTAAGACACGTAAGCATGACAGCCGTATGTATAAAGCAACTCTAATATTTGGAAACCATAACACACGCGTACGCTGTATAATGAACAATAATTCATAAGTGGTATAACTATCACAAGTTACAGGGTATAATCTAAATTTCATCCACAGAAAATCAAATATAAATAATTAACCAATATCTATGAAACTAGATCTCAATACAAAGTATCTAAAGATGATAGTTGGATGGAAAAAATCCACTACCAACTCGAATATATAAGTGCAACATAACAAACACAATATAAGAATATCAACTGACAATCACGGGGCTCGAAGAGAAGACCTCCTCTCAAATATAAGTAACCAGTCTGGATCTGCGCTCCTGCGAATACTCATGAATATCTACACCTGGAAAGGGACCAGGTCCTCAGAGGGACATAACAAGATACATAGAAGCATGCCAATAAAGTACTGAAATAAATATCCAATGGGGTCACCTAACCATCTATGTGAATGTAGTTTGAGAACAACTTTATAACAAGTGGGCTATCTGGCCATAAAATGGGATTGGCGTGGTTCTCTCAGAGAATCAAGGGCCTACAAAGCATGTCGTCTTTTGAACGACAGAGTCCGCCAAGTAGTATAGGGGTCATCACGATCGCGTATCTCCGGTGGAGCATACGGATTACATAAAAGAAAAGTGCAAAGGAGCCAAAATATGGTACTTGTTGTTATCCCCACCCCATGCTCTAAGCATGTCACATCCATGGCACGATTTGGTTCATAGCCTATCTTTAGTACAATAGCCCAACCCTGCAACCAAACAAGGACAAGGATTAGACCACCTTACTATAATAGGATATGTTCATAGACTACTAATAACTGATAAGTCCTCTAGCATGCAAAGTTTTTAACAACAGTTATCCCTAATGCACGGCTCATACGTATAGGAGGCCAGACCTGTCACGCCATCCGTGATCTATATGAGACTCACACATGTGTAATAGCTGTGTCACGGCCAATGAAACCTAATGATGCTTCATGATAATGGGGCAGTGTCATAAAACAAGGTCAATGCATATACATAAATAAAAACAAAATACGACGACACCGTCGTTGCACCCAAGTTTTCTTGAACGCGCAGTTTATATAAAAGTTAAAATAAATGAACTAAAATAAGTAGAATTAAAATATGCTTGCATCATATCGAATATAAATAACAGTACAATGGCAAGGTATACTTTTCTGGCAAGAAAGCTGTAAAATGTACGTCCAGATGTCAAACACCAAGAGTCAGAAACTACTACCTCCGAAGGAACATCTCCGGATGCTGAAATAAACATCACCAATATTCCCAGAATAAGCAAAATAGC
>JAYESA010000004.1:292495238-292722908 GCA_036927795.1 Iris macrosiphon
TATTGTGATATTTGTGTCTTCTTATGGAGTTGGATATTCATGTGAGATTGATTAGCTAGTATTGTAGCATTGACAATGTTCTACCACCGATGCTGCGGCGTAGGCTGGACGTACCCACGTACTCGTGCCCCTATATCGGGTGTGGGTCATGACATAGCGAGCATGGACTATGAATTTTGGTAACACATTGGAGATGTTGGTTGAGTAATGAAACACGATCTGGTTTGGAGGGACAATACGATGGGTTCGTACGGACTTGAAGGATTTTGGATATTGGCACTCGAGAAGTTGGACTCATGGTTTATCGAAAGTAAAATTTGGCAAAATGGTGCAACAATGGTAGATAGATTCTTTGAAAGACGTGAACGGACATGAGGCAAGTCTAGTTGATGTTAAGTCAGGTTGGAAGTAAACACGTGCAGTACTGAGACGGATTGAAGCAACAAGTAAAGGCAATATGAATTTGAGATTTATGTTGGAACTGATGCAAGAGGCATTGAGAGTGCGTGGACTAGTCGGAACATAGAGAAATAAAAACGGGCTAAGGAATGGAACAAAAATTATGGCAGTTGGACTTTTGAAGATAGCTAAACGAGAGAGCAACATTGGAGCAAATTACTGTGCTGCTGAGCAAGTTGGACGTGCACTATAAAACATGGTATACAGATAAGAATTGGAGCAAGTCTTTAGTTTCGAGAATCGTTGCAAGTGGTAGTACGAGAAGTCGAACATGGCAGTTCAAAAAATTTGATAAATTCATGGCAGAACGACGGATTGATAGAAGACGGTTTCAATGAGCGTGGTTCTCGATTTATGGCTTGGATAGATAGTAAGACCCTAGGTGGTTAAGTGACGTTTGGTTGACAGATTTGTCAGAGGTAGTGCATGAAGTTCTCAGAGTCAGAAGTTCGTTCTGATGTAATGGTTGGATTATGGCTCAGATTTTTAGATGAGATATAGCATGGTTCATAATAACTGTCTATCGTGATGACTTACAATTATCGAGTGTAGCTTCGGGATAGCTGACCCTAGCAACTTGACCGCCAAATTAGAGATGAATATTGTAGACCCATAGAACGACCCTGCGGGAGCGCATTTGGGAATGCGGCGAGGGTGAATATGAGTACTATGTGTTAGAGATTGGCCTAATTGACTGAGTGTTGGATTTTGAGAGATCCTTGGGATAGCCTTTAGCTGAAGATGCAACCGGAAGATCGAAGCCATGGTGGGAATGGCCTAAGTCAACTGATGAGATCCGGAGTCGCAGATTTTTGAAGATGGTGTCACGCCCCGACCTCCCGCAGGCAAATCGACCGTTCCCGCTAGGCGGGAATCACCCTCGCCAGCGCTCCCGCGGAACGATCGCTTAACCCATCCGGGCATGATGCCGCACGAGCGTGAGCCACGCCCGTGCAAGGCCGTGATTCATTGGCTGGCGGTAAGAGTTCTAAGCCACAGAGTCGCACAGATTATCCGAGTGCAGCGAAGTCATGAACGCATAGGCGATCGGTAACAGGTTCACTGAGTCGACAAATATAGCGGAAGCATCGAAACAAGTAAAGTAATCTATTATTGATATGAAACATATTTTACAGGCGGCGTATAGCCGAGATTACAAGTCGCTCAAGCCTCTCTCTCTGAAACAGTAAAAGCGTGCCAAGTGGTTACAACTGTGGAATGATTTGTACAGGCGATGGTCAGGCGATGTTCACAACTTATGTCTTGTATATGTGCTTCAGTCCCGAACGCACCGTTGCAAGGCTTCAGAGGGAACTCCTGGCCTTAGCACGTACGTTGGAGGCGTCCGCACCGAACGAGGTTCCCTGCATATCAAACTGGTGGATTATCAGTACATTGAATGCACTGGTGGGGAAGCTACTCGCCCGCTCGACAAATCCAAACACGTAATACAGGTTCCGTGCGCAACTATTAAGTTGTCTTTCTAGTTGCCTTAGGATCAGTTTTATGCAAACATTGAATAGCTTAATGTGTCGGGCAGTGCGCCATGCGATGTTTGAGGAAACACGACGAGACTTACCAACTTACCATTTCTCCTTCCCTGTCCATGGCAAACATGATTAATTCAAGCATGGGCAAGTATAAACATTTAGGAGCATAGCATATGCAAACACGAGGGTCGTTATTTTTAGATCGTTCAGGTGTTCAGTACATTGATGCTATGCAATGACTCGCACGCGGATAGCCGCTAAGCGAGGATGACTTATCTATATGAACAGAAGTCGCTGGCATAGCCATAAAGGACCAGATGTAGTCTCAGGGTCGAGGATGAAGTGCAAGCAATAGAAACGATGGGCCTTGCACTTATCCTGACCTAAACAGACGACTACGCTTGTAGTCTCACGGTCGAGGATGAAGTGCAAGCATGCAGATAACGGAGAGTCTTGCACTTATCCCGCCAAAACAGACGACTACCAGAAGTTCCGTCTAGACCGGGTCGGCCCCAGTGCCCCGGTGACCGCCCGCGGAACGAGATCCGAAGATCACCTTTCACAAGTTGTCCGCGACATGCAAGTCAGGGTCTCAGGTCAGATACAGAAACAAGTTCGTGGCAGAATATATATATATGAACAAGTCCGGTATGGAACGAGTTCGAAACATAATATATATATGAACTTGTTGAGACAGGATTCAGTAGTTTGCTCCTCGAGCTGTAATTCAGGGATTTATTCATTCTTGGTGCAGATTCCCTGGTTCAGAATTTGCCTTGGTGACCTAATGGTCCCGGATACTTGCAGGTTCGTTCAGGCACGGAACGACTACTTAGTAGTCTTCCGGGATTTGGATGAATACAAGGCAACATACAAGCAGACAAGCATGCGTTTCTAAGGAACGTAGGCAGGCACGTTTGCTCGGACCCGAAGGTAAGCCGAGAGGTGAAACCGTTTAGGGACTTAGCATGCGAGGGTCTGAATATGAGCCGTATTTCATTTTCCATTTTTCTAGCAAGAAGTACAAGTTGGGATTATTCCCTTAGCTAGGTGCGTTGGATTTATTAGCATGCAGGGTGAATCACCTAGCGACTAGCATATATGATTCCAGGTTTTATGTGTGCTGGCTAAGCAAAGACAAGTTCACCGTAGCCACCCACCTTAGCGATGATTCGCCTCGGTAGAGCGATACGTCAAGCGAGCCTCTGAAAGTCCAAGCCGGATTCCTGTAGGGACAAGTCTGGATATCCTTTACTTCTTGATTGAGGCAAAGCGGGTCGGGATAGCTGCACGATTGCCGATTGAGACGGCAGTCCGCTTGAGCGGAATGGGGTGTTATAGATGGCATCGCCTCTGACTCATCGTACCCCAGAAGGGAATAGCATTCATATGAATTGACGACTGTGAAACTAGCTTGTGAAGTTAAAGCAGCAGCTCGTTCACATCAAATTCTTGCAAGATAGATATGCCTCCGATCTATAAGATACATCAAAACGTAGTCTGGGATGCGTGCTCGTACAAAAGGCGAAGGTGATATCCTGTACTTCGAGGCAGTAGAAGCAGCGCAAAGAACTATTTCTTACACGACCTAGGAATTGTGGCGAGTGTGTCCACGTTAAAATCATGGAGACACTATCCCTATGGCGTGGAGGCAAAATCTTCATGGATCACATAAACCTCAATATAGATGTTCACCCAGTGAGGTATTAAGATTGAGGAAGAGGTATTTGGCTGAGCTGATCTAAGAGCATAGTTTGATATATGGGTAAGTCACCTAGCTGGGATAGTATCAATTGTGATGATCGTTCAGAGTATGAGATAATATTTAGAGACGGTGCTTAAAGAATATTATGTGATTGGAGTCATGCTAGAGTTTGGTTAGTTGAGTTTGGTTGGTGCTAGTATGGATTCATAAATAGTTGGATGAATTGAGTTAGAACATGAACTAATTTGAGTCAGGTAGGAAGATCGTCAGTGGAAAATTATCGTATTTGAGAATAGCTCTTGCGCAAATATGTTGGAATGAACGTCACGATTGGTTCAATTGAGAGTGAAGCAAATGAATGTCTCGGACATAAAGTTATCCTTGTAACTTGTCCAAATTCACTATCGCTAAGCTCGGCTGAATTATATGTATTTCAGGGATGCCTTAAATATGTGTATGATCTAAAACTAAGCGGTATGAGAAATTCGTATTAAGCTGCAAGGAGGATATAGAAATATAAATTTATACGAGCGTTCAGCGCAAAGCGAGATGCTGAGTCTTGATCAAGAGAATGTGAGTTACGTAGAGCAGAGTTATGAATTGAGCAAGCTACATGTGATAAGGAATGGAAACTGGTTTGGTTCGAGGACGAACCTAATTCTAAGTGGTATATTATGTAATGTCCCACAACTGCACGGTGCATTACACTGAGTCGGATTGAATGAGACAATAGCTGGTTACATTTTAATTTATTGGATTTGGGAACAAGTATTGATTTGAGTTGGTTTTATGTGCAGATCACAAACGGAGTTCGATGGAATCAGGTGTTCGTTTAGAGCATTGCTGGGATAGCAGGATTTGGAGCGATAATGTCGTCTTCCTTAGTCTGATCGGTCAGATAATTTGGAGAGCACGGCCTGCTCATACAGTCATACCAATTGAGTAGATCGTGCTTTGCATCGAACCCCGGGTTCAAGGGATCGGCCGTATTGGCAAGGCATGGTGCTTAACAGAATCAGACTATGTGAGTAGGTTCTTTCCCTTCTCATCTACTCTTTCATGCCTAATAATATGGAACACACGTAATGGCTTGAACACTTGGACTGGAACTTGGAAATCACTATATTGTGGCATGCATAGAGTGTGCGTCGTTTGATTGGATATGATTTATGGCTTGAGTTGGTTTTGCGTTAGGCAGTTGGAGCTTGAGTAGGCAGTTGGAGCTTGAGTGGATCATCTTCGTTGGAACATCGAGGTAATTCGGGCGGGCGATCGAGCGTGCATCCGTACAAAAGTATCAGTTGAGCACTTTGTCATACAAAGCGTGCAGTTGTGGTTCAAAATTGGACAACTTGTCACTACCACATTTTCTAGGAAAGGGTATTTTAGTCTTTTCCTATTTAATTAAATATTGTGCCTGGTAAATAATTATTTGTTGTATTATTATTTAATTATTTTGGACTTGTATGAGTGGACCTAACTAGTTTAGTTTGGACCCATGGACCAACATGAATTAATTAGTTAGACTTGGCCCATTTAGAAAGCCCATTGTTAAGGAGATGGATTAAATTAATTAAATCATTAGACTAGAAGCTTCCTTCCTTAATTATTTCTTCATGAGAGGCCCCAAGGGGTATATTGGACATTTCATAATTACTTGAGGAAGGGGTAGGGGCCGGCCTATTAAAAGAGGGGGAACATTCTCTCTCATCTCTTTTTTATTCCAAATCTAGATGTAGAATTTTCCACTACCAAATTTTCTTCATTCCTATTTCATTTCCCTACCAAATTCATTCCAATTCCTTCTCAATTTACCATTAGAGACTTGAGAAGTAAGAATCTAGAAGGAGGAAGCAAGGATCTACAAAGAGGAGCAAGAATCTACAATTTGGAGGCAATTTCATCTCAATTGGAGGTTTCATTGGAAATACATCTCCCAATAGGTATAATTCAGTTTTTCTCCGTAAAATAGCTTCTAAATCTGATATTTAATCATGGAAAATCAACCCATATGTATGTACTACCCATAGGACTTGGTTTTGTGTTCATAAGAGACCCATGGAGAAAGTTATGGTACTTTTTGTGTCAATTTTGGAGGAATTTCGAATTGACATTTTGTTGTGTGTGTCAATTGATCCTATAGATCAATTGGGCATGTGTTTATGTGTTTGGGGCTAGTGTCATGTCCACAATTGGGTACGTATAGGTCATATCCCAACAATTTGGTGATACGTGTTGTTTTGGTGGTTTTTCCTCCGATACGGGACTTTGCACATGTCGTATTTTGACACGGACACATAGATCTATATTTGACACTTTGATTTGTTCATAAATAATATTTGTGACTTGCTTGTGTCCTTCGGGGTACAATTGGTTGTGTGTTGGACTCGTGTCGCATGCGTATCCTAGATCTAGTGGAATACGGTGTGATACTCTCCATTTGTGGTATATTTATGTGTAGATCTAATTATTAGTGCTTTAATTCTTGAATTATAATTAAGTATATATGTATAGATATTATATATTTATTATAGTGTATTTATTATGGTATTTATTGTAGCATAGATCTATGAATTATATGAGTACTAATATAATGTATAAATATATATGTACATGCATTTATATATGTTACAAATTATGTTAAGAATATAAAATATATGGAAATATTTTATAAAATATATGTATGTGTTTAATTAAGTAATTATATTATTTATAATTATTATATGATTATTTATATATATGAATGGATGTATATTTATTAACATATTTATGTATGTGTACTTTTAACCATGTTGTAATATGTACATTAGTACATAGGATGTGTATTATAGCTATTGGTATTTATTTATATAGATGTATATAATATATATGTGTTGGATTATATATATAGAAGTATATATTTATTTAATTGATTTATATATATATATTGATATAATATGTTATATATATTATTATTCTTTTGGCGACAGCAGCAATTAATGACAGATTCTGTCATTAATATCCAGCAGCAGCCGCTGTAGCAATGATGGCGGATTTAATGACAGATTCTGTCAGCGGGCGGGAATTAAAGCAGCAGCGGCGACGGTCGGTTTGGTGACAGTTGAAAACTGTCACCAAAAGGGTGGCAGCAGTACATGTCACGACCCGATTCCGTAGAATCGTTTGAGGCATCCTCCGAATCGTGACCGCCGTGCGGGCCTGGAGTTGAGCCCGCACAAGGCTTTAATGATTTGCATAGCAAGCACATATTCAGAGTACGCAGATAAATTGAAACACAGATTTGAAACATAGAAAAGTTTTCTTTATTGATAATGAACATCTATTACAAACTCCTGAACGAGTTAGCTAATATGCCGAACGGCTTACAAAAGGGTTGACTCAAAATGAGATAACAGTCATGTACATTATATCCCTTTACTAAACTTCAAAAGATATAGACCTCCAGGCTGGAGGATAGCTTTGCCACGGAGCTGCATTTGTGTATGAAGAGTTGCAGCTTCTGGCTTCAAAATGCTTCAAGGGGCGCGGTGAAGATGCGCCAATAGCTGGACTGGATCGGGAAGACGACTTCGGCTCCTCGCTCGGTTCGCTTTGGTACGGAGAACCTGTTTCAACGAGGGTCAGCATATCGAAACATGCTGGTGAAGGCGAGCTAGCCGAACTATACCAATCAACACGTTGTTTAGTGAAGCATGCATATTTTTGTGGGTTTCTATCTTGTCTTAGTTCATTTACAAGTAAGCAGCATATAGAATTTACTGAAATGAACTAGCCACCGTTCGGTGGATTTTACCTGCCCGTCTGAATGACCTGCACAATACTTACCTTGCCTTCCCTGCCACGAAGACACAAGTTAGTTGCAACAGGTTTAAATATACAGAGGATCACTGGCATAATACCACGAAGGACGATTTATAGTCTCAAGACGGAAGGGTGTGCAATGCGGGTGGTGAGCCCCCGTTGCACGCCTCAATCCTACGATACAGACGACTATACAGACGTTCCGTCCAGATCGGATCGGTCCCAGTGCCCTGGCAACTGTCCGCAGGAACCAGAAACCTTGTGCACAAGTTGTCCATGATCGAACGTTATTAACAGATTTAGCAGATTATGCAGATGAGGCAACACGAGCACAGACAAGCAAAATTTATATGATTCATATTGCAGAGCCTCACTGAATATTTATTTGCATACAAGATATGATCCATAGTTAGCACGATTTATGGAACATTTATAAACGAACTAGCTTGCAGTATGATAACCGTTCAAAAGTTTAGTTGACAAGCAATGAACCAAGTCTATTCTCTTTTATCTTGGTTTCTTTTATTATTACTTGGTATCGTTTGATCGGGGCAAAGGAGTGAAGCTTGGAAGCAGGGCTAGCTAATCGGGTTGGTAGCCACTCACTTAGATTTAGGAAGGGAGAAAGAAAGAGGCGCTTCACGACTCCGCTCGCAAGCCGCCTACTGCTCGTTCACCTGCACACGAACAGCTCGATTAATACTTCTTCCTCTCTTTCCAATCTCGGAATAGAAATACAGTTCAATGAACGAAAATAATGAAAACCATCGAAACCGTTCAAGAAAAACAAGCAAATCCAAAACCAACTCAAAGCACGAAAGCAACAAGCGACATCGAAAACCGAGGCAATAAAAGATAGCAGCGGAGAGGTCCCTCCTGACTCTGCCGCTAAGCCGATCCTTGGGGCGAGTCCACTGAATATGGGAATCGATTCCGAAGAAACAAATCTATAACGAGGACGAGTTCTTAATTCAATCTATCCCGATCGAACGATACCGTCTTGTGTTTCTTAGCCGCGCTCTCCGCACCGGGAGAACGGGACGCTACATCCTACCCAACTAATTGGAAGTTTCGTCCCGAAACTTAGGATAGAAATTACCGTTAGGGATTATTTCGTTGGGGCAGAAGCTTAGAGGGGAGCGGACAATTTCGAGATACGTGGTCCCCTCCGCCACAGTTGAAGCATAGACCTTTTCGGAGGTAACAATTGGCAGTGCTATGCCCCGGCTTTTTACAGAAATCACAGAATGGTCTCGGGTTTCCTTTTTGTGAACCGCTGTCGTTGTGACGCTTTACAGCTGTGTTTCCTCTATTGTTGCCTTGGCGTTTGTGATTGTAGGTATGCACAGCGCCGGTGGAAAAGTGAGGATACTGTGGTTCAAGCGATAGGGCGTGATTCATGACTTTACGCATTGTTCCATACTGATTATTGACCACGTGCGAATGGATGACAGGGCGTAGTCCACCTTCAAACCTTCTAGCTCGACTCGCTGCATCAGGTAAATAGGCCCTAGCAAATTTGGAGAGTCGGTTGAATTCGGCGGAATATTGCTTAACTGTCAAGCTGCCCTGCCTCAGTTGCACAAAATCATTCTCCATTTGACGTTGTACTGGAGGGGGTATAAACTCCTCTTCGAACGTGGCACGAAAGGTCGTCCACGAGATCGCCTCCTCTCCGTGATCAAATTGGAGAGATCGTCGATGCACGTCCCACCAATCGTGTGCGTTGAGGCGGAGCTGTAGTTGCGCACAGGCGACGCGCTTATCTTCGGGGACCTCTAGCAGAGCGAAGTGATCTTCAAGCTCGGCTAGCCAATCTAGAGCTACCACTGGGTCCTCAGTCCCGTTGAATGGGGTATTGCAGACTTTCTTGAAATGGCCCAAGTTGAAGGCAATCACGTCCCTCGGCCTTGGGATTTGAGGCGTCTCCACTTCAAGCACGAGCTGTTCCACCGGAGTCGTTGCTGTTGCGGTGGAATGGTTGGCAGCCAAAGTCTGAACGATCTGTTGCAGGGCATCTACCTGCTTCTGTTGGACTGAGAATCGGGTCTCTAGATTGCTCTCGAGCTTGGCTTGGCGAGCATCATCTCTTTGTCGTTGTGTTTCTAGCATTTGTAGCACCCGCTCAAGCGGGTCGACTTGAGACATGCCTCGTTGGCTTCGAAAGCTTCCCGAAGTGTCCGAACTGCTTTCTTGTGTTTCGTTCGGTGCTTGTGCTGCAAATTACGCTGGATCTATTCCTTCAAAAGAAGGTAAATTATATTAGGATCATAATGTATTATGGACTTATTGCATGAACGTATCTCATTTTGGCCTAGCGAGTTCAAGAGTTCGCATAGGAATTTGATTGTTAAAGGAACTTTTCCAGCACGAAGTCTAAGAAACTTGAATCTGTGCTCTGATACCACTATGTCACGACCCGATTCCGTAGAATCGTTTGAGGCGTCCCCCGAATCGTGATCGCCGTACGGGCCTGGAGTTGCGCCCGCACAAGGCTTTAATGATTTGCATAGCAAGCACATATTCAGAGTACGCAGATAAATTGAAACACAGATTTGAAACATAAAAAAGTTCTCTTTATTGATAATGAACATCTATTACAAACTCCTGAACGAGTTAGCTAATATGCCGAACGGCTTACAAAAGGGTTGACTCAAAATGAGATAGCAGTCCTGTACATTATATCCCTTTACTAAACTTCAAACGATATAGACCTCCAGGCTGGAGGATAGCTTTGCCACGAAGCTGCATTTGTGTATGAAGAGTTGCAGCTTCTGGCTTCAAAATGCTTCAAGGGGCGCGGTGAAGATGCGCCAACAGCTGGACTGGATCGGGAAGACGACTTCGGCTCCTCGCTCGGTTCGCCTTGGTACGGAGAACCTGTTTCAACGAGGGTCAGCATATCGAAACATGCTGGTGAAGGCGAGCTAGCCGAACTATTTCAATCAACACGTTGTTTAGTGAAGCATGCATATTTTTGTGGGTTTCTATCTTGCCTTAGTTCATTTACAAGTAAGCAGCATATAGAATTTACTGAAATGAACTAGCCACCGTTCGGTGGATTTTACCTGCCCGTCTGAATGACCTGTACAATACTTACCTTGCCTTCCCTGCCACGAAGACACAAGTTAGTTGCAACAGATTTAAATATACAGAGGATCACTGGCATAATACCACGAAGGACGATTTATAGTCTCAGGACGGAAGGGTGTGCAATGCGGGTGGCGAGCCCCCGTTGCACGCCTCAATCCGACGATACAGACGAATATACAGACGTTCCGTCCGGATCGGATCGGTCCCAGTGCCCTGGCAACCGTCCGCAGGAACCAGAAACCTTGTGCACAAGTTGTCCATGATCGAACGTTATTAACAGATTTAGCAGATTATGCAGATGAGGCAACACGAGCACAGACAAGCAGAATTTATATGATTCATATTGCAGAGCCTCACTGAATATTTATTTGCATACAAGATATGATCCATAGTTAGCATGATTTATGGAACATTTATAAATGAACTAGCATGCAGTATGATAACCGTTCAGAAGTTTAGTTGACAATCAATGAACCAAGTCTATTTTCTTTTATCTTGGTTTCTTTTATTATTACTTGGTATCGTTTGATCGGGGCAAAGGAGTGAAGCTTGGAAGCAGGGCTAGCTAATCGGGTTGGTAGCCACTCACTTAGATTTAGGAAGGGAGAAGGAAAGAGGCGCTTCATGACTCCGCTCGCAAGCCGCCTACTGCTCGTTCACCTGCACACGAACAGCTCGATTAATACTTCTTCCTCTCTTTCCAATCTCGGAATAGAAATGCAGTTCAATGAACGAAAACAATAAAAACCATCGAAACCGTTCAAGGAAAACAAGCAAATCCCAAAACCAACTCAAAGCACGAAAGCAACAAGCGACATCGAAAACTGAGGCAATAAAAGATAGCAGCGGAGAGGTCCCTCCTGACTCTGCCGCTAAGCCGATCCTTGGGGCGCAGTCCACTGAATATGAGAATCGATTCCGAAGAAACAAATCCATAACGAGGACGAGTTCTTAATTCAATCTATCCCGATCGAACGATACTGTCTTGTGTTTCTTAGCCGCGCTCTCCGCACCGGGAGAATGGGGCGCTACAGTACAATACACAGCAGCAGTAGCGACGGCGTTTCAGTGACTGCTTGAACTGTCACTGAAAGTCTGTTTACTGAAAAATTAGTGTTTTTCAATACTGCTTTCAGTGACAGTTGGACAGTTTTAGTATATAGTTTATATATTATATATATATATATATATATATATATATATATATATGTGTGTGTGTGTGTGTGTGTGTGTGTGTGTGTGTGTGTGTGTGTATATATGTATTAATTGTGAGATATAATACTAGTATTATTATATTTCTTAATTGTATAATATTAGTATATATATATTATATTATGTATGAGGGTAATTACTATATCAAGGTATCTTGAGCATTACCTTGTGGAAACCAAGGTAAGTGGGATATTCAAGATACGGGATTTGGGTATCAAGTTTGTGACTTTGTGTGGATACCAAGTTGGTTCAAAACCATGGTTCCTATTTGTTTGTAATTAATATACTATATTATTATACTTTATTGTTGATATATATGTATTGTGAGGTTTACCTTGGATTCACGTATCCGGAGATACGGTATCCTAATATTTTAGGATGTGGTTTCTATGACTTAGAATTAATATCTTGACCCTAGATTTTTGTGTTAGACATGTGCAACTTAGAAATAGATAGTTGACATTGGTTTGACCATAGTTGACCATAGTTGACCATAGTTGACTTAGAGTTGACCATAGTTGACTTTTGACTTAGAATTGACTTATTGACCTAGAAGTTGACTAGTTTAACTTGTTCTCTTTTTGGGACCTTGTATTAATGTTGTATTCCATATCTAGGTCTTCGAGGCACCGAGTCAGACATCTGTGAGACTATTCATTGGACTTCAGACGAGTAGATTCTCTGATAGTTTCTCATTTATGATATTCTCTATGTTCATTGTATCTAGTGTAGATATCCATGTTCTCTTGACACTATGGTTACACGGACTGGTATATCCGGATCTTGTCATGAGATGTTATTCCTTGGTATATGGTGTATATGGTGGAAGTATTGTTTTATTGGTTATCTTGTACATGTACAGACACCGATTCTCGGGAAGACTAGCTATCCTCTTGGGGAATCTCGTGCCATAGCATACCGTGGTTGGATCTATTATACCAGTCGGGGTGGGGAGTATTAGTATAGATATGTGATGAATATCCCTATTGAATAAAGTACTGATTACTGAATAGTGTTGATCATACACCGCACGTATGATTAGCCAGGCCGCATTGCATCTTGCCCAAGCCGATCACATGTTAAGCTAGTACTCACACACTTAGTCATTAGTATTATTGTTTCATTGGCATATTGTTCATTATTGTATTTATTTCCAGTATTTTCTTATTGTATATATATCTCTTGTATCTATTGTGCATCTTGTTTATCCACAGCTATTTACTGTTACATAGTTTTTATCATTAATTAGAACTGCTGTTAGAGATGTACTCTGCTCCTTTCCTGACTGGATATATTTTTCCAAATGACACTGAGGAGTGGTACCCTACCTTTTATGGACCCCAGGATGTTGTGGGTTTAGATTCTGAGACCCTGGATCAAGAGAGACTTATCCCAACTGAGATAGTTGACCCTGGAGTTGTAGCTTCGTAGTATTCTTCGTACTGGATTTGTCTCCAGCTTATCTTGTTATTTCTTCAGACTCATTGATATATTATTTAGACTCATGAGTTGTATTGTGACTATTCTATTCTTTATCTGATTCATGCTCATTTCTATCTTAGTTCTGTGATTGAGTATACTATCATTATTTGTGGTTCATTATATTGTTAGATTGATTATCTAGACAGCGTTCTACTGCCGATTCTGCGGCGTAGGCTGGGCGTTGTTTCCGACTAGTACCCTTACACCGGGTGCGGGTCGTGACACATTTTTGGTGGTGGTCCATGCAGGTCTAGCTTCACAAGTATGTGATGTCGTGGTAGTACGACAATTTTGTTGTACTACTACGAGCCTGCAATAGGATATAGGAAATAGGCTGAGATACTCAATCACATCTAGGAAAATTCTTTTGGTTCAACTATTCTCCTTTGATATTGATACTTGATCCCTTAAACTTGTCCTTTCCTTGATGTCTTACATCTTGTGCCATATTGATTCTTTCTTTCGCTTTGTCTCAGGATGCCGCCTAAGACTAGATCACAGCAGGGGAGAGCAGTTTCTGAGAGGTCTGTGACATCCCGAGGGCCTGCACCAGTCACTTCTCCGGTGATTGGAGTGTCAACTGCTTTCGGAGGTCCACCACCTACTCAGAGGACTGTGCCAGCTGTATCTGAGGGGCTTCCACCTCCACCTCCTGTGCCAACAGAGGCGTCACAGATGTTTACACTGTTTCGTGAGATACTCGAGGCACAGAGGGCTCAGTCAGAGGCACATCAGAGACATACCGACGTTCTACGGCAGGGCATCGAGAGTGCTCATCAGCTTGCTCGTGCTGTAGTTGAGAGAGAAGTTTCGGTCCAGCAGCAGGTTGTTCCTCAGGTTGCTCAGCTTCGGCCAGGCAATATTTAGGACTTCAAGAAACTGGAGCCTAGGGTTTTCAAATGGACGGAGGGCATCATCTATGCTGATGATTGGCTCGAGGACATTGAGCGTCTTATGAGGGTGTCCCGTCTTTCTGAGGATCTGAGGGTTGAGGCGGTAGGACTTCAACTGTTCAACGTCGCTCGCACTTGGTTCAGGAATGATCCGGTTCTAGTTGACGCAGGACAATCTTGGGAGATATTCAAGGACCTTTTCAAGAAGAAGTTTTTCGCCCGGGCAGACAGGATAGACTTGGGGAGACAGTTTGAGAGTCTCATTCAGGGGAGCATGTCTGTGGAGGAATACACTGCAGAGTTTGGTAGGTTGAGCCGATTTGCAGAGTATCTGGTGAGGGAGCCGGAGGTTCGAGCTATTCGTTTCCGTGAGGGTCTAAACTGGGAAGTGAAGATTCTTATTGCGTCTTTTTATGAGACATACTCGGAGATACTTGCGGAGGCACGCAAGGTTGAGCGGGATTTGGGTTTGAAGCCCAAGAGAGACCGTGATTCTTTTCTGGGGGCCAACGGCAGTGCAGTATCTGCCAAACGTCCTCATTTCCAGTCCAGACCTTTCCAGCAGCCACAGCCGAACCAGACTCCAGCTAGAGTGCCTTTTCACCAGGCACCTCAGCAGCAGAGACAGTTATAGCAAGCTCCATGCAACTACTACAAGAAGCCCGGCCACATCTGGGAAGTTTGTAGGAGAAGGCTAGGAGTTTGTTTGTATTATGGTACTGAAGGGCATCAATCGAGGGAGTGTCCTCGTCGTGCAGTTCTGGGAGCAGCTCCAGCTCCGAGGACACAAATAAGACCACCTGCAGCACATTCGAGGGGACCGCTTCCAACACAGCAGCAGCGTTTTATCCAGCATCAGCAGCAAGGAGGTGCTTGACAGGGACGAGCGTTTGCTATGACCGTCGAGGAGGATGAACCCACCGGAGATGTCATCGCAGGTTCTATTCTTCTTGATTCTATTCCAGCTTTAGCTTTGTTTGATAGTGGTGCTTTCCATAGTTTTGTGTCTGTTTCTTTTGCTCTAAAGCATGGTTTGGTAGCTGAATCTTTGCTTAGGACTTGCAAGATCATGACCGAGGGAGGCATTATCCTGGTTAATGATATTTGCAAGGATCGGAGAGTTACTTTGGGAGCCCGGGAGTTGAGTGTGTGTCTACTTGTAATGCCACTTCTGAGCTACGATATTGTACTCGGGATGGATTGGTTGAGTAGGCACCGTGCTAGCATAGATTGTAGAGGAGGTAGAGTTTTATTTGGTCCGCCAGGAGAGCCAGAGTTCGAGTTTGCTAGAGGAGCTGCAGAGCAAGGAGAAGGCATTATTTGTGGAGCTATGGTGGAAGACAAGGAGTTGCCGCATCCGTTGATAGCAAAGTTCTTGGATGTGTTTCCTGAGAAATTGCCAGGATTGCCGCCAGATCGAGATATAGAATTTTTTATAGACTTGGTGCCATGTGCAGAACCAATTTTGTAGCATGTCTATAGAATAAACAACAGCGAGCTGGTCGAGTTAAAGAAGCAGGTGAACGAATTACAGGATAAGGGGTTTATCAGATCGAGTTCTTCACCATGGGGAGCCCCGATATTGTTTGTACCGAAGAAGGATGGATCGGTGCGCATGTGCATTAATTACAGGGCTTTAAATAATCTCACTATCAAGAATAAATATTCTTTACCACGGATTGATGATCTGTTTGATCAGTTGAGTGGAGCCAAGGTATTTTCTAAGATAGATTTGAGATCAGGCTACCATCAGGTGAAGGTGAAGCCGGAGGACATACCGAAGACTACTTTTAGAATGCGGTATGGTCAGTACGAGTTTATGGTGATGCCGTTTGGTTTGACTAATGCATCGGCGGTATTTATGAACTTGATGAACAAGATGTTCCACCAGTACCTTGACAAGTTCATGGTGGTGTTCATCGACGACATACACATATACTCGAGGACACCGGAGGAACATGAGGAGTATTTGAGGATTGTGTTGGATGTAGTGAGGAAAGAGAAGTTGTATGGGAAGTTGTCCAAGTGTGAGTTTTTCTTGGACAATATGGAGTTCTTGGGGCATGTTGTGACTGGTGATGGTATTTCAGTGGATCCGAAGAAGATTTTAGCAGTGGAATCTTGGAAGACTCCGAGTTTGGTAGCAGAGATCAGGAGTTTCTTGGGATTGGCAGGCTACTACAGGAAGTTTGTGCAAGATTTTTCGAAGATTGTCGAGCCGATGAACAGACTCACAAGGAAGGATGTAGAGTTTGTTTGGACGGAAGATTGCCAGGTTGCTTTTGAGGAGTTGAAGAAGAGGTTGACGTCTGCTCCTATTTTGACGTTGCCATCATGGTCCGGAGGTTTCACTATTTATAGTGATGCATCGGGGAAGGGTTTGGGTTGTGTTCTTCAGCAGCATGGGAAAGTGATTGCCTATGCATCCAGGCAATTGCATCCTCATGAAAAGAACTATCCTACCCATGATTTGGAATTGGCAGCCGTCATATTCGCCCTAAAGTTGTGAAAACATTATTTGTACGGAGAGCGTGTGGAGATCTTCACAGACCATAAAAGCTTGAAGTACGTTTTCACGCAGAAGGAGTTGAACATGAGGCAGCGTCGGTGGTTGGAACTGATGAAGGATTTTGATATCTCTTTGCAATATCATCCTGGGAAAGCCAATATAGTTGCCGATGCTTTGAGCAGGTATCCGGTAGCTATGTTCTTAACGCAGGATCGATATTTGTTGGAGGAAGAGCTTGGGCATTGAGGTGATTGTTCCTGGGTGTGCTATGCATATGTGGGGATTACAGATACACTCAGATTTGATGGACAGGATCAAGGCAGCATAGTATGAGGATGTATCTCTGAGGAGTCTCAGAGCTCAGGTGAGAGCAGGATTGGAGGATGATTTCACTATTGCAGAGGATGGATCTTTGAGGCATGGAGTTAAATTGTGTGTGCCTAGTGGGGAGTTACGTGAGGAGGTATTGCAGGAAGTGCATCGCTCTCAGTATTCCATGCATCCAGGTGCTAACAAGATGTATCGGGATATGCGAGAGAGTGTGTGGTGGTATGGCATGAAGAGGGAAGTTGCACAGTTTGTATCCAGATGCTTAGTGTGCCAGCAGATGAAAGCCGAGAGGCAGAGGCCAGGAGGTTTACTTCAGCCATTACCCATTCCAGAGTAGAAGTGGGAACACATTACTATGGATTTTGTGTCCGGACTTCTACGATCTCCAGGAGGGAAAGATGCGATTTGGGTCATTGTTGATAGGTTGACCAAGTTGGCCCACTTTTTGCCTTTCAAGGTAGGTTTGTCTATGGAGAAGCTGGCAGAGATGTATGTGAGGCAGATCGTTAGGATACATGGAGTTCCCGTCAGCATAGTCTCAGATCGAGATAGTCGTTTCACTTCTCATTTCTGGAGGAGTTTGCAAGAGAGTTTGGGCACTCAGCTCAAGTTCAGTACTGCATATCATCCCCAGACAGATGGACAGTCAGAGAGGACTATCCAGACTCTCGAGGATATGTTACGTACTTGTGTACTAGATTTCGGGGGTTCTTGGGAGGACCATCTCCATTTGGTAGAGTTTGCTTACAACAACAGTTACCAGGCCAGTATAGAGATGTCACCTTTTGAAGCTCTATATGGTCGGAGGTGTCGTACTCCTTTGTCTTAGACGATGTTGGAGAGAGAGTTTTTCTTGGGCCAGAGATGGTTGTGGATGCAGCAGAGAAAGTTCAGTTGATCAGAGACAGACTTCGAGTGGCGCAGGACAGACAGCGACATTGGGCCGATAGCCATCGGAGACCTTTGGAGTTTGAGATATAGTTTAGATTTTGTTGTGCTTATTTTGGTTGTTTGTTATAGATTAAGTTCTTAAGGTGGTATTTTGTTCTAGGTGGGTGGTTTGGTGTTTCTGAGGATTTCTCCGACACGAGGCACGATTCGCTTCATTGGAGACGGAAAGCTTAGTCCGCGATTCATCGGACCTTTTACTATTCTAGAGAGGGTCGGTGCAGTTGCTTATAGACAAGACTTGCCACCTACATTGGAGGGAGTACACAACGTATTTTAGTGTCGCAGTTGAGACGATACGTGGCAGATCCTAGTCATGTATTGGATCACTCGGAGATAGAGGTGGGCCCTACTCAGCTATCCAGAGCAGCCGGTTGAGATTCTAGATCGGAGAGAGAAGATACTAAGAAACCAGACTATTCCTTTGGTGCGCATCGCATGGAGGCATCACTCTCCAGGGAAGTCTACCTGGGAGAGAGAGGATGAAATGCGAGAGCGTTATCCATATTTGTTTGTACCTTGTGGTATGTTATTTTCTAGTTATGCTCTGTTCATTAGTTAGTTGTGATTCTTTAGTTCTGTTCTGTTATTTTTGGGGGTAGTAATCATCTTTGAATTTTGAGGATGAAATTTTTTTAAGGAGGGTAGACTTGTCACTACCACATTTTCTAGGAAAGGGTATTTTAGTCTTTTTCTATTTAATTAAATATTGTGCATGGTAAATAATTATTTATTGTATTATTATTTAATTATTTTGAACTTGTATGAGTGAACCTAACTAGTTTAGTTTGGACCCATGGACCAACATAAATTAATTAGTTAGACTTGGCCCATTTAGAAAGCCCATTGTTAAGGAGATGGATTAAATTAATTAAATCATTAGACTAGAAGCTTCCTTCCTTAATTATTTCTTCATGAGAGGCCCCAAGGGGTATATTGGACATTTCATAATTACTTGAGGAAGGGGTAGGGGCCGGCCTATTAAAAGAGGGGGAAAATTCTCTCTCCTCTCTTTTTCATTCCAAATCTAGATCTAGAATTTTCCACTACCAAATTTCTTCATTTCCATTTCATTTCCCTATCAAATTCATTCCAATTCCTTCCCAATTCACCATTAGAGACTTGAGAAGCAAGGATCTAGAAGGAGGAAGCAAGGATCTACAAAGAGGAGCAAGGATCTACAATTTGGAGGCAATTTCATCTCAATTGGAGATTTTATTGGAAATCCATCTCCCAATAGGTATAATTCAGTTTTTCCCCTTAAAATAGCTTCTAAATCTGAGATTTAATCATGGAAAATCAACCCATATGTATGTACTACACATAGGACTTGGTTTTGTGTTCATAGAAGACCCATGGAGAAAGTTATGGTACTTTTTGTGTCAATTTTGGGGGAATTCCGAATTAACATTTTGTTGTGTGTGTCAATTGATCCTATAGATCAATTGGATATGTGTTTATATGTTTGGGGCTAGTGTCGTGTCCACAATTGGGTACGTGTAGGTTGTATCCCAAGAATTTGGTGATACGTATTATTTTGGGGGTTTTTCCTCCGACACGGGACTTTGCACATGTCGTATTTTGACACGGACACATAGATCTATATTTGACACTTTAATTTGTTCATAAATAATATTTGTGACTTGCTTGTGTCCTTCGGGGTATAATTGGTTGTGTGTTGGACTCGTGTCGCATGCGTATCCTAGATCTAGTGGGATACGGTGTGATACTCTCCATTTGTGGTGTGTTTATGTGTAGATCTAATTATTAGTGCTTTAATTCTTGAATTATAATTAAGTATATATATATAGATGTTATATATTTATTATAGTGTATTTATTATGGTATTTATTGTAGCATAGATCTATGTATTATATGAGTACTAATATAATGTATAAATATATATGTAGCTTTCTTTTACATGCATTTATATATGTTACAAATTATGTTAAGAATATAAAATATATGGAAATATTTTATAAAATATATATATGTGTTTAATTCAGTAATTATATTATTTATAATTATTATGTGATTATTTATATATATGAATGGATGTATATTTATTAACATATTTATGTATGTGTACTTTTAACCATGTTATAATATGTACATTAGAACATAGGATGTGTATTATAGCTATTGGTATTTATTTATATAGATGTATATAATATATATGTGTTGGATTATATATATATAGAAGTATATATTTATTTAATTGATTTATATATATATATATATATATATATATATATATATATATATATATATATATATTGATATATATATAGGTTATATATATTATTATTCTTTTAGCGACAACAGCAATTAATGACAGATTTTGTCATTAATATCCTGCTGCAGCAGCAGCCGCTGTAGCATTGATGGCGGAATTAATGACAGATTCTGTCATTAAATACGCAGCAGCGGGCGGGAATTAAAGCAGCAGTGGCGACGGTCGGTTTGGTGACAGTTGAAAACTGTCACCAAAAGGGTGGCAGCAGTACAATACACAGCAGCAGTAGCGACGGCATTTTAGTGACAGCTTGAACTGTCATTGAAAGTCTGTTTACTAAAAAATTAGTGTTTTTCAATACTGCTTTCAGTGACAGTTAGGCAGTTTTAGTATATAGTTTATATATATATATATATATATATATATATATATATATATATATATATATATATATATATATATATATATATATTAATTATGAGATATAATACTAGTATTGTTATATTTCTTAATTGTATAAATTAGTATATATATATTATATTATGTATGAGGGTAATTACTATATCAAGGTATCTTGAGCATTACCTTGTGGAAACCAAGGTAAGTGGGATACTCAAGATACGGGGTTTGGGTATCAAGTTTGTGACTTTGTGTGGATACCAAGTTGGTTCAAAACCATGGTTCCTATTTGTTTGTAATTAATATACTATATTATTATACTTTATTGTTGATATATATGTATTGTGAGGTTTACCTTGGATTCACGTATCCGGAGATACGGTATCCTAATATTTTAGGATGTGGTTTCTATGACTTAGAATTAATATCTTGACCCTAGATTTTTGTGTTAGACATGTGCAACTTAGAAATAGATAGTTGACATTGGTTTGACCATAGTTGACCATAGTTGACTTAGAGTTGACCATAGTTGACTTTTGACTTAGAATTGACTTATTGACCTAGAAGTTGACTAGTTTAACTTGTTCTCTTTTCGGGACCTTGTATTAATGTTGTATTCCATATCTAGGTCTTCGAGGCACCGAGTCAGACATCTGTGAGACTATTCATTGGACTTCAGGCGAGTACACTCTCTGATAGTTTCTCATTTATGATATTCTCTATGTTCATTGTATCTAGTGTAGATATCCATGTTCTCTTGACACTATGGTTACACGGATTGGTATATCCGGATCTCGTCATGAGATGTTATTCCTTGGTATATGGTGTATATGGTGCAAGTATTGTTTCATTGGTTATCTTGTACATGTACAGACACCGATTCTCGGGAAGACTAGCTATCCTCTTAGGGAATCTCGTGCCATAGCATACCGTGGTTGGATCTATTATACCAGTCGGGGTGGGGAGTATTAGTATAGATATGTGATGAATATCCCTATTGAATAAAGTACTGATTACTGAATAGTGTTGATCATACACCGCACGTATGATTAGCCAGGCCGCATTGCATCTTGCCCAAGCCGATCACATGTTAAGCTAGTACTCACACACTTAGTCATTAGTATTATTGTTTCATTGGCATATTATTCATTATTGTATTTATTTCCAGTATTTCCTTATTGTATATATATCTCTTGTATCTATTGTGCATCTTGTTTATCCACAGCTATTTACTATTACATAGTTTTTATCATTAATTAGAACTGCTGTTAGAGATGTACTCTGCTCCTTTCCTGACTGGATATATTTTTCCAGATGACACTGAGGACTGGTACCTTACCTTTTATGGACCCCAGGATGTTGTGGGTTTAGATTCTGAGACCCTGGCTCAAGAGGGACTTATCCCAACTGAGACAGTTGACCCTGGAATTGTAGCTTCGTAGTATTCTTCGTACTGGATTTGTCTCCAGCTTATCTTGTTATTTCTTCAGACTCATTGATATATTATTTAGACTCATGAGTTGTATTGTAACTATTCTATTCTTTATCTGATTCGTGCTCATTTCTATCTTAGTTCTGTGATTGAGTATACTATCATTATTTGTGGTTCATTATATTGTTAGATTGATTATCTAGACAGCGTTCTACCGTCGATTCTGCGGCGTAGGCTGGACGTTATTTCCGACTAGTACCCTTACACCGGGTGCAGGTCGTGACACAACTGCATCGGTGAGGGCATTGTGCCACTGTTGGTGCATTGTGCCACGGAGTTTTCTGAACGAGGGATGTTGCACCAATTGGAGCATTGTGTCGAAGCGTCATAGTGCCTATGAAGATAATTTGATATGTTGCCTTGGATTATAAGTTGGAGAATGGTTATGGATTGTTGGTTGGATAAGGCTAGGATCGTTTGGTGGGGGCAAGAATGCTCGATTCTCTCTTCATACCCACTTGGTGTCTGCATCAGTCACGGATAACATGTTGCACACAGGGTTTCATTTTCTCGAACGGGATATGCTCCGGGGCACCGGGACCGTTCAGCCATGGAGGAAACAAATGGTAACGTGCCTTGGGCACGGTGCCAGCAGTTCGATACGACCAGGAGGGCTAGCTACTCAGAGCTGGATCGAGTATAACTGCAGTTGTTCAGTCCTTTATGGCTTGGCCAGTGACTTTATATAGATAAGAGTTGCTTTGCTTTGTGCTTTTCGCGTAGGCGGTGGCCACCTTGCCTTAGCAAGAGTGTGCATTTTCGATGATAGGAATAATAAGGCTTGGATTGTGGCATCATTTAAGGATGTATATTGAGGCTTGGATGATGGTTCGATAGGTTCTCGTGTTGCTTGGGTTTGAGTAAGATGGTTTGCATGTTAGTTTTCTTTTTGAGTTGGATATATTTGCTTGTATATTGGCTTGAGTTGAATGCTTGCATGCTTATCCTGCTTTACAGTTTTTCTTAACATGGCATACCTATGCCTTGAAATGAATCTAGAATTCAAGTAGAAATATCATCATATAACTGTTTGCATTCACTATTCTACTTAGTGTCGGTTTAGACGAGTGGGTTACCCCGCTCACCAGTACGACTGTTTACTGACCTACGTTTATGGGCATTATTTCAGGTACGCAGGTGTAGTGGCATTGCTTGGATATACGGGACATAATATATAAACGGTAAGTACCTTTGTGGGCAAGAGAAAGAGCAAGAGTGTGGCATTCTCCTTTGTGGCATTCTTCCTTGTGGCATTTTGATTGGACCCTATCGAGAGCTTTGCTGCGTATACTCTGATGTGTGCTTGGTACACAATACTTGACTTTTTTTGTAACTTGGTCGTTTCGATAATAACTTTGATATTTGACAACATCGCCTTGTGCGAGCGCAACTCCAAGCTCGTACGATATCACGTCTCGATGAGAACGATTGTCCTGTAGGAGCGCTACAACGTGGTGATTCACGTTCAGCAGGGATGATTGAACTTGCGGGAGATTGGGACATGACAACCAAGAGGTCCCTCAGTAAGGGTAATACCTCGGCTTCGAGAGCCATGTCACAGCAGCGTAGCATCGCACATAGGCATGTAGCCTAATGCTGTAGAATACAGAGTGTAGGCAACACTACAAAGAGGCCGGTGTCCTTATGTTACAGTGTTGTGACACCACAAAGGTAAAAGATGTAAATAATCGGCTACGCGAGCCATATCGCAGCGGCGTAACACTGCAAAGAGGCGCAAGACTTCATGCTGGGTAGTTTGGCACTACAAAGAGGCTGGGGCCTCATGCTACAGTAGCATGACACCATGATAAGGTTTAGCCTCGGCTTTGGGCCATGTCATAGCGGCGTAGTACCGCAAGAAAGTTCGAGGCTTCATGTCAAGAGTGTATGGAGAGAGATATATGTCATCTCTTGAGGAAAAACTTGTATACGCCCAAAATACATACACCAAAACCAGGCGTGCACAGGACCTTTAATGTGCAACCGGAAGCACAGCTGATGTTATTGTGTGAGTGAAAATAATTTCAGCTTTGGTACAAAATTCAAGGTTTACTCCATTCTTATATCATACTGTTGTTCGATCCATACGGGAAGATTCAAGTCAAGCGACGTATATCCTAATGTATGATAGGAAGTCATTGTGGGGAACGCTCAACCCATATATATTGAGATATATGGGAGATTGTTGGTATTTTTGCCTTTGAACTAGTAAAGATAGTGTAACACCCCGTTCCGTTCTAGTGGACTGCCGTCTCAAACGGCAAAAGTGAAACTGTCCCGACCCGCTTTGCCTCAAAAGAGAATGCAAAGGATATCCAGACTTGTCCCTACAGGAATCCGGCTTAGGCTTTCGGAGGCTCGCTTGACGTATCGCCCTACCGAGGTGAATCATCGCGAAGGTGGGTGGCAACGGTAAACTTGTCTTTGCTTAGCCAGCAAACATAAAATATGGAATGTTCATGCTAGTCGCTAGGTGATTCACCCCCTGCATGCTAATAAAATCCAACACACCTAGCTAAGGGAATAATCCCAACTTGTATTGCTATGCTAGAACATGGAAAATGAAATACTGCTTATATATGTTCAGACCCTCGCATGCTAAGTCCCTAACGGTTTCATCTCTCGGCTTACCTTCGGGTCCGAGTAAACGTGCGTGCTTATGTTCCTTAGAAACGCATGCTTGTCTGCTTGAATGTTATCGTATTTTCATCCAAACCCCGGGAGACTACTACGTAGTTATTCCGTGCCTGAATGAACCTGCATGTATCCGGGACCGTTAGGTCACCCAAGGCAAATCCCCGAATCAGGGGAATACATCAAGACAAGTTAATCACTGTACAGAATCATGATTCAAGCATCTCCTGTACTCGTGCACTACTGTACTACTGTTCTACTATACCACTGTACTCCTGTTCTACAGTACTCGTGTATCTCGTGAATTTGGAAAAGACCCTGACCTGCATGTCGCGGACAACTCGGAAACGAGGCATAGTTCCACGGACGGTCTCCGGGGCACTGGGGCCGCTCCGATCCGGATGGAACTCCATTGTTTCAGCCTACTGTACTGGACGAGATAGTGTGCAGCGCCTACCGTTCTTTCGCTACATACCATCCGCTCCACGGCTGAACTCTACTGTGTAGTCTACTGTACTAAACGAGATGGCTTGTAGTGCCCACTGTACTTTCACTGCAAACCATTCTCGTTTAAGACTAGTGTCCTTAATGGCTATGCCAGTGACTCATGTTCATATAAATAAGTCATCCTCGCTTAGCGGCTACCCGCGTGCGAGTCATTGCATCGCATCAAATGAACACCTGAACGATCATGTTAAAATGACCCTCGTGTTTGCATATGCTATGCCCCTGAATGTTTATACTTGCCCTTGCTTGAATTAACAATGTTTGTCTCAATGTTTGCCTTGGACATGGAAGGAGATGGTAAGTTGGTAAGTCTCGTCGTGTTTCCTCTCATGTTGCATGACACACTACCCGACACGTTAGGCTATTCAATATTTGCATGAAACCGATCCTAAGGCAACTAGAAAGACAACTTAATAGTTGGTGCACGGAACTTATATTACGTGTTTGGATTTTTTGAGCGGGCGAGTAGCTTCCCCACCAGTGCATTCAATGTACTGATAATCCACCAGTTTGTGTGCAGGGTACGGGAGAACCTTGTTCGGTGCGGATGCCTCCTTCGTGCGTGCTAAGGCCAGGAGTTCCCTCTGAAGTCTTGCAATGGTGCGTCCGGAACAGAAGCACATATACAAGACATAATGTTGGAACATAGCCCGAACTCGTCTGAACATCGCCTCTACAATCATTCCACAGTTGTAGCCACTTGGCACGCTTTTACTGTTTCAGAGAGAGAGGCTTGAGCGACTTGTAATCTCGGCTATACGCCGCCTGTAACACGTGTTTGTATCAATAAAAGAGTTGATTTACTTCGAACTTGTGTTTCAATGCTTCCGCTATATTGTCGACTCAGTGAACCTGTTACCAAATTGTTATGCGTTCATGACTCCGCTGCACTCGGACAATCTGTGCGACTTTGTGGCTTAGAACTCTTACCGCCAGCCAATGAATCACGGCCTTGCACGGACGAGGTTCACGCTCGTGCGGCATCACGCCCGGATGGGTCAAGCGATCGTTCCGCGGGAGCGCTGGCGAGGGTGATTTCCGCCTAGCGGGAACGACCGATTTGCTTGCGGGAGATCGGGGTATGACAAAGTGGTATCAGAGCCTGGCTTCTACGCCTTTGGACTTCGATTCGATATCTCTGTTTTGAAAGCTCGTTCGTGGGTTATGTGCACGCTCTCTCTCAATGCCTCGCTGGAATGTTCCAACAATAAGTCTAAATACTTTCAAAATATGTTTTGAATGATATGCTTGCTTGTATGCTGTTGTGCTGCGAGTGGCCTTTGTGCCAACCTGTGCGAACCCTTGAGAGTATCGCAGTAGCTTGTCCGATTTTCACTAACCCTAAATTTGGTTGAATGCATCTATTCGAGGGACGCCTTGAACTAGTGCACCATCCAAGACTTAAGAAAAGGTGAAACTCGAGTGCTAAGACTTCGCTATCACTAAGCTGGTTGACGTGTTTACGCTAGAAGTGCACTTTGAAAGTGCGCACGATCCAGTCTAAGCGATATGCTGATTTCGACGCGTATGCAAGTGAATATCCAAATGAACAAGTACAATGACTTGTCTAGGATTGCCTCAACCCTAGATTACTTCTTGTCCTCAGTAAGTCTCGAGGACGAGACTTTTTCTGAGTTGGGTAGGATGTAACACCCTGTTCCGTTCTAGCGGACTTCCGTCTCAAATGGCAAAAGTACAACTGTCCCGACACGCTTTGCCTCAAAAGAGAATGCAAAGGATATCCAGACTTGTCCCTACAGGAATCCGGCTTAGGCTTTCGGAGGCTCGCTTGGCGTATCGCCCTACCGAGGCGAATCATCGCTAAGGTGGGTGGCTACGGTGAACTTATCTTTGCTTAGCCAGCACACATAAAATCTGAAATGTTCATGCTAGTCGCTAGGTGATTCACCCCCTGCATGCTAATAAAATCCAATACACCTAGCTAAGAGAATAATCCCAACTTGTATTGTTATGCTAAAACATAAAAAATAAAATACTGCTTATATATGTTCAGACCCTCGCATGCTAAGTCCCTAACGGTTTCATCTCTCGGCTTACCTTCGGATCCGAGTAAACGTGCCTGCTTATGTTCCTTAGAAATACGTGCTTGTCTGCTTGAATGTTATCGTATTTTCATCCAAACCCCGGGAGACTACTACGTAGTCGTTCCGTGCCTGAATGAACCTGCAAGTATCCGGGACCGTTAGGTCACCCAAGGCAAATCCCCGAACCAGGGGAATGCATCAAGACATGTTAATCACTGTACAGAATCATGATTCAAGCATCTTCTGTACTCGTGCACTACTGTACTACTGTTCTACTGTACCATTGTACTCCTGTTCTACAGTACTCGTGTATCTCGTGAATTTGGAAAAGATCCTGACCTGCATGTCGCGGACAACTCGAAAACGAGGCATAGTTCCACAAACGATCTCCGGGGCACTGGGGTCGCTCCGATCCGGATGGAATTCCATTATTTCAGCCTACTGTACTGGACGAGATAGTGTGCAGCGCCTACCGTTCTTTCGCTGCATACCACCCGCTCCACGGCTGAACTCTACTGTGTAGTCTACTGTACTAAACGAGATGGCTTGTAGTGCCCACTGTACTTTCACTGCAAACTATTCTCGTTTAAGACTAGTGTCCTTAATGGCTATGCCAGCGACTCATGTTCATATAGATAAGTCATCCTCGCTTAGCGGCTACCCGCGTGCGAGTCATTGCATCGCATCAACTGAATACCTGAACGATCATGTTAAAATGACCCTCGTGTTTGCATATGCTATGCCCCTGAATGTTTATACTTGCCCGTGCTTGAATTAACAATATTTGCCTCAATGTTTGCCTTGGACAGGAAAGGAGATGGTAAGTTGGTAAGTCTCGCCGTGTTTCCTCTCATGTTGCACGACGCACTGCCTGACACGTTAGGCTATTCAATATTTGCATGAAATCGATCCTAAGGCAACTAGAAAGACAACTTAATAGTTGGTGCACGAAACTTATATTACATGTTTGGATTTGTCGAGCGGGAGAGTAGCTTCCCCACCAGTGCATTCAATGTACTGATAATCCACCAGTTTGTGTGCAGGGTGCGGGAGAACCTCGTTCGGTGCAGATGCCTCCTTCGTGCGTGCTAAGGCCAGGAGTTCCCTCTGAAGCCTTGCAACGGTGCGTCCGGAACAGAAGCACATATACAAGACATAATGTTGGAACATAGCCCGAACTCGCTTGAACATCGCCTCTACAATCATTCCACAGTTGTAGCCACTTGGCACGCTTTTACTGTTTCAGAGAGAGAGGCTTGAGCGACTTGTAATCTCGGCTATACGCTGCCTGTAACACATGTTTATATCAATAAAAGAGTTGCTTTACTTCGAACTTGTGTTTCAATGCTTTCGCTATATTGTCGACTCAGTGAACCTGTTACCAAATCGTTATGCGTTCATAATTTCGCTGCACTCGGACAATCTGTGCGACTCTGTGGCTTAGAAATCTTACCGCCAGCCAATGAATCACAGCCTTGCACGGGCGCGGTTCACGCTCGTGCGGCATCACGCCCGAATGGGTCAAGCGATCGTTCCGCGGGAGCGCTGGCGAGGGTGATTCCCGCCTAGCGGGAACGGCCGATTTGCCTGCGGGAGATCGGGGCGTGACAGATAGTCCCGCATTAGCTATACCACCAAGTGGGTATCTCATTATAATACTTTGTATGAGTTGAGGTGTGCACATGGGACGTGGTGGGACACATGGGTGCCATGTGGGGGTATTTTTCTAGGAGAAAAAATGATTAACTCCTCATAAAAGCCTTTATACTTTTATTTTCGTAGGAGCTAAGTCCCAAAGGGTTTTAGCGACTCAGACTCGAACTCGGACTCGACCTCAAGGGCGCAAAGTGGCGCTTTGTTGTCCCACTTTGCACTTAACACCTCAGCATCATCGTTAGGCGCGTGTGCATTGTTGTTGCGCTCGTGCGCTCGTTTTATGCTCGGGTTGCATGTGTGTGTTGCATGTGCGTGTTGCATGAGCGGACGATGAGCGGGTGCTGAACGGGTGCTCAGCGGGCTATACATTGGCCTACGATTATGGGATATCAATTATGTATATTGACTTTTTAGTCCCACATCGAAATGAAAAGGATGATGGGCTTCCATCCTTCCCTATATAAAGAGCTCTCTAGACTCCTTTTGAGAGACAAAAAAAGTAGAGAAAGATGAGTCCAAAGGAGTCAGTTCGAGTCACACAAAGAGGTGACTATGAGCGTTCCAAAAGTTCTCTTGTGAACTTGCTGGCTCCTGGAAGAAGATCGTCGATAGAGGAAGAATCTTGCTTTGAGCAACGGTGGTCTTCACCGTCCCAGCAAGAATAATTTTTTATTCTGTCTTTTTCTCCTCTTTTTTTATTGGTTCATTCTGTCTGATTGCAACTGCGTTTTGTAAGGAAGAACGAAGATAGTTTTCGTTATCTTGTAACTTTGTTCTGTCCGTCTGCAACTGCGATCGCAAGGAAGAACGAAAAGTTTGGTTAATTTTGATTCTTTTGTAATCTTGAGAGCAAGTTGTAATCAGAATCCTTATATAGTTCTTCGTGGAAATCGAAAATAATCAGAATGAATTTTTTTGTTGTGAATATCTGATCTCGATCACGCCTTCTTCCATCTTTGGTTAAAATATCAGAAGAAAAAATTGCCCTTGAAGGACGTTTGTTGTCATTCTTCACTTAACTTTTTTTTTTCTTATACATCAAATGGAGTATGGGTTTAATGGTTAGGTTTTGTAATTTCTTTTTCTTAAATTATGTAGACACTGTGGGTTGTAATGGAATTTTATTTATTTATTTATTTATTTATTTATTTTTTTAATGTAATTTCTTGTACATCATATATAAGTAAGCCCACATCTAGCCCACTATAATCCTCCCAGCTCTAAATTCTGGTTCCGGCCCTTGAAGTAGGCAATGAGCAAATGCACTGGCACTTGTCTGCGGCACCCAGATCCATAGGGGACATAAGTTGTGTCCAGCTTTATTAAATTTGAGGTGAAAGCTTTAAAATAATGAAAAAAAGAAAAAATGTTGAATGATTTTCTATATGTATATGATTGTTTTTATATCTATGAGCAATTACAAGCATACTAATACAAGAAAATGAATAAAGACTAGTTGATTACATGCATAAAATATCGAGATTTCATATTAATGAAATATGTGTCCATACTAAAAAAGAAGAAAAAAAAACTAAGTAATTACAGAATATATAATAATATTACTGAAAAAGAAACTAAGTAATTATATAATATGGAGTAATCTTAATACTCTCCCTCAAGTTCCTCAAGTTGGAGAGTGAACATTGTGAAGTCCCAACTTGTTAAGCAATGTGATAAATCCAAAGGTTTTGTAAACACATCTATTAATTGTGAGCAAGTAGGCATGTACAAAGGACTAATCAATTTCAAAAGTATGTTACTTTCAGATAACTAGATTCGATAACAACCTATGCTAACATGGCATCAGTCTTAGATGTTTGATAAGACAGATATGTAGGCAATTATTCAAACAAGACATTTTTTTTTTGGGGGGTGGGTGGGGGGTTGACATTCATTATGTACAAATTGGGTCACATCGTGGATGTACATAATTGGAGATTTGACTCCTACTTATTCACCTTGTAAACCTTCTTTCCATCTCAATATCACTTTCTTCTTTTTCCTGAAATAAGTAGATCATTTTACTTTCATGACAACTGGCTTCAAACCAATTTTTATGTAGTTTTTCTTTGATAATGTGACAATTTGTCTCAATGTATTTTGTGCGTTAGTGGAACACAGTTTAGCAACAATGTATAGCGTTGTCTGATTGTCACAAAATAAAGGTGTAGCAGATGCTTGTGAAACTCATAACTCTTGTAAAATGTCATGTCAACTCCAAACAAGTGTTTGTCATAGCTCTGTACTCAGCTTCTTTAGATGATCTAGAGATATTTGCTTCCTTTTTTTTATTTCCATGAGATGAGGAAATTCCTAAGAAAAAAAATCAATATTCCGTAATTAATCTTCTTGTGAAACTACATCATGTCTAATCTAAATCACAATATGCTTTGAGAGCAATGTTGTTCGTGGAAGGAAACAACAAACCTTATCCTGACATACCCTCGATATATCCAAGAACCTGTAACCCCTAAAACCCCATAATTTAAATATGTGACTTTTCTTAGTTTAAAATTTTATTTTCTCAATTAAATCGAGTTAATAAAAAGGTAATACTATTTTTGAGATTTTTCGTATCGGAAAACTAAATTATAATTAGTGTTTTAATCAAATTCCTAAGCTAACTAATAGATAGTTAGTCTAATTGAGTTTAGTTAGTAATCCTAAATCTTCTAGAATAAAATTGAATTTTAAATTTGAAAGGAAAGGAATTTAAAATTTATTTGAACTTATAACTAATTTTCCACCAAATATGGAATTACTAGGAAGCTTCCTGGGCTTCTAGAGAGAGAATCAATCACTCTTTAAAATTAGGATCTAGATCTAAACTATTCTTTGATTCTTTAAGGGAAAGAAAGTAATTTTAAAATAGTTCAATAGTGCAAAACTAGAATTCTTTTTGTAATTTAAGAATGTATTCTCTTCATAAAATGTTAAGAGCATCAATAGTAAAGCTCATCCGAAATTCTAGATTCAGAATGAAGGAGCTCATTTTGTATAATAGTAAAATTCAATTGAAATCTCATAATGGTCTCATTCAGTCATAGGAGGAGCTATAGCCTAGATTTAAAATTTCTACAATCATATCGTATGGACTTATTTTATAGAATAAGTAAAGTTCAATTTGGAGCTCAAGTTTTTATATTCTAGACTTTGTATTATTGTTTGAAAAAAAGAAAAAAAATGGTTTATTATAATTTTGGACCTCAAACTCCAATCTACTGTGCTAATGAAGAGATCAAAAGTATTTATTCTAGAGGAGGGATCTACATCTCCAATTTTTTTACATCTCCAAATATTTCTATGTTATCAACCGTTAGATTTTATTTAAATTATCTAGTCTTAAACGTTGATTTAAGTATTTAAATCAACGGTTAAGATTAAATGACTTAAACAAGATCAACCATATCACTCTTCCCGCTTTTTCTGACCCAAAATTTTAGATCGGGAGCTGTTCTTCCTCCTTTCAATTTCCCACCACCAGTCTCCGGTGATCGACCGCCGATCCCGACGTCTAGCCGTCGTGACTCGCCATTTCCAACCTGCTATCATCGGCTGTGCCGATCGACCGCGTGCGATTGAAGGTTCGTGTCGAGCTCGACTGCTCGTCGTCGAGGTCTTCACCGTGCCTTCGGCGCAACACATGCATGAATCGCCGTGCCCCGGCACGTGACGTGGCCAGCACACTCGCCGTCAATCGCCGACGTCTTGTGATCGCGCCGACTTTTCCGATCGGGCGACTTGCTGTCGACCGAGCCGACAACAGAGATTGTCGTGACCGCCGAGTCCCTCCATCACGTTCGTCAAACTCCGGCAGGCCTCTCCGGCGTTTCGCCGATTGTTCTCGAGCCCTAATTTTCAACTCCGACTCGCGATCCCACCTCGACGAGCGAGGGGTTCTTCTGTGATCGAACAGATTTGAGAGCTGGGTCTCTCAGCTCCTTCATCCATTCCCCGATCTACTTAGTCCCTTGTATATCTGGTATGACACTTTCTCCGTGCCAAATTTTACTTCGATTGTCAAATTCTTCGATCAAAGTAGGCTAATTGCAATTGTTAAATTCTGCTTTGAATCAGTGTTTCACGAAGCCGGTTTCTAGGAGCAAAAATATTCCTCCTCGTTCGATCAAATTCCGGTCCAGTTGGATCATCATATTGCTGGTAAAATCCTTTTTTCTAGATCTCAAATTTCATCTCCAATTATTTTGTTTTGATAGCTCAATTTTGCTCCTAAAAATTGCTCCATAAATCCTATTGAGATCAGTTCAGAATTCAACTGGGGGGAGGCAAATTCGAGTCAGGGTTCTGATCACCATGTGTCATCTTCTTCCGATCGAATTGGACCTCTTTGAAACTGGTATGCCCATCTCTTACCTTGCAAAAGACCATTTCATATAGAATTGTTTTGATTCCTCAATTCTGAACCTAATTGTGAAAGAGGGACTTTTTTTTTTCTTTCCAAATTATGGACTGATATATTAAGCAGATTTTGGAGCCGACTTAATCAGTAATCACAAATTTGAGAGTGGTTTGGTGAACATCTAGGGCTCATTTGGATTAAGAGTTTTGTCTTACTAGGAATTCATTTCCATTCCTTTTTCATGAGAAAGAAATTCAACATTTTCATACCCATGTTGTTTGGTTATATTATGTTGGAAATGTAAAAAATGAATCTTAATTTATTAAGTTTTCCATAAATATCCTTTCATACTTTTATTATCTAAATTTATATGTTTAAGATAGAAGTTAAAATTTTGAAAGTAAAGTGAGGGTGTTATTGTCGAAACAAAATATTCAAGCAACATTCATAGGAAATGAAGTCCCTCCTATTCCATCCTAATTCTCAATCCTACACAAACCAAAAAAGGGCAAGGAATCTAAAACACATTTCCAAACCTCAAAAACTTGAACCAAACGCTACCCACTAATTTGACACATGAGAACTCTTGAGTGGAAGGGTGAACATCCATACTAGTTTTGGTGGGTGAACAAAAATGTACTTGGTAACTAACCTACATGTTGCAACCTTAATTTGCCTTCTTTTTTACCCTTTTGAAGGAAAATATGGCTGATTCCCATTTTTTTATACATGACATGCAACCTCAACAGATATATAATAAATCCAAAACTAATGTAAATTACAGTATAATCGTGCATCGAGAACTGACCACAACCTTAGCATGTTTACTTATGCTATTGCATGTAAAATTTATTCATGATAAGAACAAAATTCAAGTTCAGGAATAAAAACACAAGACCAGCATACGTTTCTTGCCATGGTATCCAAGTTCTCAGAAACAATAGATTTCTCAGCATATCCTAGTTGTTCCTAAGATACGCAACAAGAGGAAGCCCGTTGTCCATATGAAGCGTAAACATGGTTCTGTATGAAGCAGTCTTCGATTCGTCGCTGAGCTTGAACTTGAAAGAATGGAGGAGAATGGTAGCCAAGATTTTCATCTGTCGATATGCAAACTCCTTTCCTAGGCAGATTCTTGGACCACCCTGTAACATAAGTAAAAGCAAACTATCTGATGGTAACTGCATAATAACTTGTTCAACGGTCAATAATAGAAGAGCAAATAGCAATGCATTTCTAATGCTTAAAAAAATTCAAGAGTTCAATTTTCTAAATTGGATTGTGATTCCTTTATTCTTGCTTAACATGTCATAAAGATAAAGATGATTGCAATTTCCAATGGCAAATCATATAAACTTCTTCCTTAAGACATGTTTTTACAAAATTACTAAGGACAACACACAAACTGACAGGGACTATCACATCGTTTTAAAAATATGATCATTTTTCGATACCCAAATTACTCTTGAAAAATTGTTAGGGGACAAGACACAATTTTAATAACCCAAACTCATATTCCCCCTTCATGTCACACAACTTCCTTTTTCTCTTGTAACATAGCAAATAACAATGCAGTTCTAGTGCTTAAATATTTTTTAAGAGTGTTGAATTTTCTATATGTAATTCATTCATTCTTGCAAACTTGTTATAGACATGATTGCAATTTCCAATAGCAAATCATATAAATCTCTTTGGTTAGACTTTTTCTTATAGTTTAGAAGAATTTAGAGGGTGCTCTTTGATTGTATGAGCTTAAATTGAATATCGAAAATGTATATCTACATATATGTGAACTAGTCTGATAGGTTTTATGGCATGATCTTACTTTGGCTAAAAATTTGTCCCCAGCATAGTTAGTGTTCTAAAAATCGGACTAGGCATCCGCCTAGGCACTAGGCGCCAGCCCACCATACCGAACATCACCTGTTCGGCGGTCCTAGGCGCTAGGCGGTCCTAGGCGGACCTGTGCGACATGTTCGGCCCTAGGCGGCCCTTTTTTTTATTTTTGTTTTTGTTTTTGTTTTATATATATATATATATATATATATAGGCGGCATACGTGCTAGGTGGACCTCCGGCGCACCGAGTCCGTCTAGTGTTTTTTAGAACATTGAATATAGTAGATTGATGCCCGGTAATAAAAACTTCAGGTAGGATCATGATATGAGTGTTGGATTTTCTACATCTAATTTGCTGAGAAGTTTGTTAAAATCAATTGATACTTCATGTAGGATCAGAAAGCTAAACATGGTTGTATAGTTTGGATCAGAAAATGAAGCACGGAAAAGCCTGTGCTTACATTGAAAGCTGGAAATTTGAATGGACTCTCAGGTTTGAAAGATCCATTCTCGATCCAACGCTCTGGTCGGAAATCCTCAGCATCTTCTCCCCACAAGTAAGTCATCCTTCCCATGGCGTAGGCGTGGTAGTTAATTGCGTCTCCCTTCTTCACCTTGAAACCATCAGGAAGAATATCATCCTCTTCAGCAGTCTTTCCATCCTGTTAAGCAAAAATCAATATGATCTCTCATCAATTTAATCAGTACCACATGCCTAATTATTAAGAGTAGCTATTTAGTCCAAATACTAATTAATTAGCTAGCCAGAATCAAATAGTAGTACCACTGGAACAGCAGGATAGAGGCGGAGTGTCTCGGTCAGCGCTGCGTGCAAATAATGCATCCTGTCGACAACATTGTGATCGGTTAAGCTAGCAGCAAACTTGTCAATGTCATAACCTTCCTCTGCAGCTTTTACCGAGTCCTTAATCTCCGCCACAATCTTTTCCTGTACTAATGGGTGTTTGCAGACCAAGTAGAAGAACCAAGTGAGCGTATTGGCCGTTGTGTCCTTCCCGGCTATCAAGAAATTGAGTATGATGTCTCGGAGATACTGATCGGTAATCGCCTCCGGATCCTTCTCGCTTGCTAATATGAACCTCGACAGTATATCTTCCTTTTCATTCTAGTCCAGGCTCAAAAAGAAAAAAAGAGGTAAGTTAAAGAAACCAGCTAGCGGGATATATATAGAGTTCAAAATAGTTGTTGTACTGATACAATTAGGATATGCTCACATTGTCTGTTCCCTTCTTCATCATCTCCCTCCTGAGTTGGATCAATTGTAACACAAAGTCATCCATCACTCGGACATTCTTCTTGAGCCGGGCTTCTAGTCCAACGTTGAAGAACCTCTTGATATCCCATAAGAAGTCAGCAAATCTTCTGTAGACGATGTAGTTCGAGTCGTCAAAGGCCTTGCTAAAGCGAGCTCCTAACTCGACTGAGCCAGAGAGCGTATCGAGCTCGACTCCGAAGCCAACTTTAAAGATTGAATCCAGTGTTGTCTTCATCAACAAGTCCTGTGAAGGGAAAATCAAAATCTTTAATACCCTGTTCTATTCTGCTAGCTTGATATCTCACAAAGTAGAAAATTGACTACTGGAAGGGAATTATATCCTACAAATTATATTCCTCGTGAACAATGTTTCTCAGACACGATAGGATACAACACAGACATGGCAACTATATTGTGTGTCCTAGTGCATTTTTGAGTGTCCATGTTGTTTCTAATACAAGTCCAATACAACACTACATAGATTGTGGTTGACTAGCTTGTCGAAGATACACACTGTCAAGTGATTATATATTATTGACTAATTAAAATTATTATATCAAATTCTAGCTATATTGCATGGACACAGATACGACATGATACAGTGACAAGCACCTATATTTTGGTGTGTCATATTGTATTTTAGACTTAATGTGGTGTGTGATACGTGTCCGACACGACACATCCAGATTTTTAGAGTATCTATGTTTTCCTAGATTCCTAGAGAAGTCTCTAGTAATCAAAACCTGGAGGTCAAATACTGCTGAAGAGGTTGCAGCCTCCAAGATCTTCTTTGCTAGCTTGGCACCATTCGTTCGAAACACGACGCTGTTGAAGTCTCGGAGAATTTTGGTGGAGAACTCGTAGCTCGCAAGCTTCCTCTGATGGCGCCACTGATCACCGTCTACCGCAAATATTCCATCTCCAAAGAGATCTCTTATGATATCATGGTTTCGTTGCCCCTGTACTCAAACCCAAAAAAGGAAAAATGTTACTTGTGAACCTACAAATAGTTTGATACAGATATATAGTGAAAATGATAGCATAGTAATGAAACCTTTTCGTATTTGGAGAAACTGGACCTCAACATGTGTTCGACGTTGGCAGGGTCAGTGGTGAAGATTATACTGTAGGTCTTGATTAGCCGATAAGTCTTGTGTTTCCGCGCAATGTCTGTTTGTAAGTCGAACACCCTATCGTGATGTAAGAGTATATCGAAGACGGTGCCGGCAATGGGGGGTTTGCCTTCGCTAAGTAAGGACTCTTTGACATAGAAAAAGAGGAAGGAGGAGATTGTGTAGACTACGTAGAGAAGGATGGTAACCAAAAATATTGCGAGAATGCAGAGCACAGACAAAGAGAAGGTGGTAGCCAATTCTAAGATTTGGAGTGCCATGGAGGTATTGGAAACAATTAGAAGATCCGGAGGAAAGCGAGTAGAACAAATTAAGAGTAATAACGAAGGCAGTTATAACGAAGGCGAGAAGATACAAGGTTCTCATTTGTAGCCAAATAAAATTAGTAACAAAAATTAATTAGGTTCGCACACTCGTAATTAGGTTCGCACACTCGTCCAACCAAAAGGCACAACGAGGTTCATGCACCACCACTAGGTTGAAGATGTTCATTCACCTTAAGCAACCAATGTGTATTTTCATTGCTTCTGGAAGCTCTCAGTTTCATCCACCCAACTGTCTCAAATTCCTGCATGAGCATGCGTGCCAATGGAGAGACTATAATATCCCTTGGGTAAGGAGGGTTGTGGGGAGCCAGCGCCAAACGGTATGTTTGGACCATTGGGCAACATTCGGATTTTTGAACGTTATATGGTTGATTGGGTATATAATGGAGAGGGGGAAGCTCTCTCACAATTCAACTCTCCCTCTCTGTTGTTATCTTCTCTCAAGAAGTTTTATACTACATTCATAAAATAGTCTACAATCTTTTACATATACTCTTCATTTAGAAGCTCAGCAAACCTCTAATTTCCATGGATCAAATACTAAAAATATTATGTTTGTACGGGAGTACACTAAATGAGCTATCTTAAGAAGAATGTTTTTTCCAACTTCTTATAATTGGTCGGAATATTGCGTTAGCTAGTTTACACAGTCTAATTATTGAAACTTTTTCTATCCGATATTTATTTATATTAAGACATAATTTTGTTTCTACTTGTTTATTATTAGATGGTGAACAAATATTAAATTTTGTTCTTAAAGTTAATTTACAATCACCGTTTATAAATATTTATGTTACTCCACTAACACCAACAATTGATAATATAAGTACTCAACGTGCTTCTAATTATCAAACTGTTAATGTGGGGTCTCTTCTCAACAAATTGTTCCATTTACTGAAGAACATATATTGGATGAAGATGAAGATGATAAAAATAGTGATGATTAACTAAAAATTTAGATAATAAGTTAGATGATAATATCGATAATGTTAGCACTCCTGAATTATTTGTTAGACAATCATTTAATAGTCGTTCTAAATTTAGAAGTTTTATAAGTGATATAGCAATTGAACATAATTTTATTCGGCTAGTGGCACGAACAATGTATGGATAATAAAATATATTTGTGATCAACCAAATTATAATTAGAGAGTATGCACTACACTCATTGGTGAAGACGGAACATTTGTCATTCGTACTATTTTTGTTTAGGTAGACTTACAACAGGATGACATCCACAAGCTACTATTACATAGGTTAAAAATAACATAATTGATACAATTAAAGATAATCAGTCATATAGTCCACGTTAGGTTGTAAGAGATATATATAGATAACCAGAGCCGACTCATCCATTAAGCAAAACAAACAGCTGTCTATGACCCCACTTTTTAGGGACTCCAAGTTTTTTTTTTTCTAAATTAGAAACAATTGCATCTAACAACACACCCCACACTCACTTTTCTTCTCCATCTGCCATAAGAAAGTAAGAAACAATTGCATCGAACAACTTCACACTTTATCTCGAATCTTTCAGGTCTTACTTGCATATGATTTACCAAACCTCACGACAAGGAATAAATTTTAGGAATGTGCATTCTCCTTCTAAGTTAATATTACCTGCAGCATGCACCATCTTAATATATTCAATTAATCAATTATATTACCATATGAGCTTCTTGCTTGATTTCCTACCAATTTTATAATTTTTATTGTTATCAATGTCATTTATCATAATTCACCGAATACAAAATAACACACAACTTTCAGTTTTTAAAGTGAGAGATATTTAGCCAGGTCTACAGTCTCAGAGATCAACACCAGACTTTGTTGCAAATATTTTTCACAATCAGCAAAGAGACTAATTAAATTCCAAAAGCTTGTACAAAAACATGAAAGAAAACATACAATTTAAGTAGCTCTGCATATAAAATATATTTACAATCATTTAATTGTAATTTAAGAAAATATATTAAACATCAGACTTTTGTTGCCATGTATCAGACAATAGTGTACTCCAGTATTACTAATTTAATAATTTTGTATGTGTTTAAATCTTTGCAGATATTTATAACTATTGCTTCCGCATAAATAAGTTTTTTAAAATTAAAATTGATAAAATAGTATTTATGATCAACTATGTCACAAAAAAGATTGAGCGAATTAGCAATATTATATATTGAAAAAAATATAATTAGCAATTTTGCAGCACAAAAAGCAAGAAAAATTAAATTTACTTAATTATCTACTATATAATAAAAACAATATATATATATATATATATATATATATATATATATATATGTGTGTGTGTGTGTGTGTGTGTGTGTGTGTGTGTGTGTGTGTGTGTGTGCGCCCATGCGGGGGTAATTGCTTCTTATTCTAATTTTAAAAATTATTAATGAACAAAGTTTTTAAATTCGCCTATGTAATGTTTATAACGACACATCACCAATCCCAAACCCAGATCAAGGATAAGATTTGTATATAAATTAATATAATAAAATTATATAATTTAATTATGTTTAAATTTTTAAAAAAGGGTTCCTATCTTTGTACTTTTGTTTAGGGCCTCCAAATGGCTTGAGACGGCCCTGTAGAGAACATCATATACATATTATTTATTCCAAAACTTGGAGAGCCCAAAAAATGAATTTAGCTTAAATAAATGGTAGTTATATCGACGCATATGATAGTCTTGAAGAGTATACTTATACAATTATAGAGACAAGTCCAAGTAGCAAATGTTTTCTAAAGACTACAGAAAATAATAATTTTCAAAAAAATTATATATATTTTTAAGGCATTCATTGACTGTTTTTTAAGGGATCGAATTTCACTCTAATCCATGACTCGACCCACATCTATCCCACTTTAATCCACCCGTTCGAATTCCTGGTTCGGTCATTAAAGTATAAATGAAAAAATACACTGTCACTTGTCTACGACACTTGTTGATGTGATCCTTCAGCTAGAGCCATTTTGTGGGTACCTACATTGCGTACAATTGTTCAAATGATTTCTCCTTTTGTGAGTATATATATGTGAATTTAAAAATAAGACATGCAAGGCTTATTTTTGACTTGATACTTTCAACTATTTCTGGTTTTCAACTTGATATTCTAAACTTTTTTACTCAACAACTTGATAACATCAACTATTGAATATTTTTAACTTCATATCCTAAAAAAAAACTCTCTCTCTCTCTCTCCCTCCGACAGAGACAGCAGCTCGCGACGAGAGGAGGGGACAGGGGTGGGTTGCAGCAGCGACAACGGTAGTGGTAGCGACAACATCAATGACAAGAGGAGGGGGCGCAGGAGGGGCAGTTGAGGAGGAGGTGCGGGAGGGGGCAGCCAGGGGGATGCGGGAGGAAAGGAGGCGCAGGAGGGGGTAGTCGAGGGTGGGGGTGGGGTAGAGAGAGAGAGAGAGAGAGAGAGAGAGAGAGAGAGATGTTATCCCCTTACCGTGTTCAGCGGGTACTCCTTACACATGTATTTCATCGTGTGCATCGGGTATTATTTTTCATGTACTTCATGTGCTCTCACTATCCCATGTGCTAGTGTGTTTATATTATAATCATGTGCGTAACGTGTCGTGATTGGGTCCATGAGTATTGGTTTGGGCGGGGAAGTAGAAGATGGTTATGTGATCAAAACTCTTAGCGTAATCATGTGTATGTCAATTGTACACTTCACGTATAATCGAGTTACCATAGAATAATCATGTGCAACCCAAGCCGATCACAAATCAAACTTATGCTCTAAATCACAAAGACAGTATTCTAGTTTATCTTAGTTACAGTTTATTCCATATTGCATGTATTTACCTTTCCAGTTCATATTGTATTTATTTGCAGTTTCAGCTGTATTTCCATTTCCTAATGCATCTTGTATTCTTTTTTATTACTTGTCATATATTCTCCACCATGTATTTGGAACTGCTTTCAGAGTTTTTTACTTCGCTCCAATCCTAATTGAGTATATTTTTCAGATGATTCGCTAGAGGAAATGTGTCCCACTTATTACGGGCCGTAGGACGACAAAATACTATAGGGTACTCCCCTAGAGCAGGAGAACTTAGTGCTAGTGACCGAGGAGGCTTAGACATTTATTTTGGACATTGTATTAATCTCATTATTAGACTTTTGACATGTATATATATTATTTGGGAGTCGTGTTGTGCCTAGACTTGTGGATTTGGACTTGCGATGTATTGTGACTCCTTATTTCTTTCTTCTTTTCCATATCGTACTTTTATCTTCCTTAGTTTGATAATGTGATTGAGTATTGGTTAGCATTTACCATATATCATTTTGTTCCTCCATTTGTAGTAGAGATAAAATGACATGTACCATTAAATATTGTGTGAGATAGTATTGTTGACCTAGATAATATTCTACCGTCGATGCTGCAGTGTAGGCTGGACGTACACACGTACTCGTGCCCTTACACCAGGTGCGGGTCGTGACACATTTTTGTGGTAGCCCATGCAGGTCAAGGTAGTATTAATCGGACTTGGAGTATTACTACAAGCCTGCTATAGGATATAGTACTTAGAATTTAGGATGAGAGAATACTCAATCACATCTAGGAACATTTCTAATATATTGATTTTGCTATCTTTATCATTCTGAATATTGATTTCTTTGAATATTACTGTTCTTCTTTGATGATATCGTATCTTGCGCACTATTGGTTCCTTTGTTTTGAATATGTCTTTAGGATGCCTCTGATTCGCTCGGGAGTAGCTATAGCTTCCTCAGCTACTTTCCAGCCTGTTGCGGAGAGGGCAGCAACTACTACTTCTTCTTCTCCAGTCGAGAGGGTCGCCTCACCGGTCCAGGTGGGGGTTTCAGCAGCAGTTTTCGTGGGTGCTCCTCATCCAGTTCCGAGGGCAGTCTCAGCTATTTTTGAGGGACTTCCCCCACAATTGGGTAGATTTTTGATACAGTATGATTTGGGGTTCATGGTAATTTGTGATACGGTCGAGGAGTATGCCGCGGAGTTCGGCAGATTGGGTTGATATGCAGACTACATGGTACGGGATCCTAAGATCCCGGCGAGTCGATTCAGAAATAGCCTAAACTGGGAGGTGAAGGCTCTTATTTCCTCGAGCCATGAGACATACACAACTATCCTGAAGGAGGCTAGCAAGGTCCAGAGAGACCTAAGTTTGAGGCCCAAGAGAGATCGAGAGATCTTTGGTGGCACCAGTGCGGGTCCAGCCAAGCGACCCCATTTCCAGCAGCAAAGACAACAGTTTCCCGTACCGACCAGAGCACCAGTACAGCAGGCGTAGCAGATGTAGAGGCCAGCCCAGCCAGCTCATGTTTGCCCATTCTGTAAGAAGCCAGGGCACGGATGGGACGTGTGTAGGAAGAGGTTGGGCAGGTATTTATTGTGTGGCATAGCAGACCATCAGCTGAGAGAGTGTCCTGTATCTTTCATACGTACAGCTCAAGGTGGAGCTCCAGTTCAGGGAGTACCAGTGAGGCTACCTGCGGGTCAGCAGAAGGGACCTCTATTATGGATATAGCCACAGAGATTCGCTCAGTACTAACAGCAGAGAGGTGAACAGCAGGGCGAGCATTCGCCATGACGGTCGAAGAGACCGAGCCAGTAGGGAATGTGATTTCAGGTTTAGTTCTTCTCGATTCTTTTCCAGCTTATGCTTTATTTGATTCTGATGCTTCCCATAGCTTTGTATCCGTATCTTTTATTCTTAAGCATCGTTTAGAGGCTGAACAATTGGCTATGACTTGCAAGATCACGACTGGGGGTGGCATTATCCTGGTCAGTGATATTTATAAGGATCAGAGAGTTACACTAGGAGGCCGGGAGTTGAGTGCATGCTTACTCGTAATGCCACTTCTGAGTTATGACATAGTACTCGGGATGTATTGATTGAGTAGGCACCATGCTAGTATAGATTGTCATAGAGGTAGAGTGTTGTTTAGTCCACCAGGAGAGCTAGAGTTTGAGATTGCCATAGGATCAGTGGAGCAGAGCGAGGGTGCTATATGTGGAGCCATGGTGGAAGAGAAGGAAACTACCATATCTGTTTTTGGAGGAGTTGCTGGACTTGTCGCAGACCGAGATATAGAGTTCTCTATAGACTTGGTGCCAGGTGCAAAGCCAACATCTCAGCACGTCTATAGAGTCAACAACAGTGAACTGGCAGAGTTGAAGAATCAGGTGGATGAGTTACAGGATAAGGGCATCATCAGATCCAGTTCATCACCGTGGGGTGCTCCGGTATTGTTTGTACCGAAGAAGGATGGGTCGGTACGCATATGTATCGACTACAGGGATCTGAACAACCTCACTATCAAGAACAAATATTCGCTGCCGAGGATAGATGATCTCTTCGATTAGTTGAGCGGAGTGAAGTTATTTTCGAAAATAGACTTGAGGTCAAGATACACCAGGTGAAAGTAAAAAAGGAAGATATTCCAAAGATAACTTTTCAGACTCGGTATGGCCAGTTTGAGTTCATGGTGATATCGTTTGGGTTGACGAATGCCCTAACGATATTCATGAATCTGATAAACAAGATGTTCCACCAGTATCTTGATAAGTTTGTTATGGTATTTATTGATGATATCCTTGTGTATTCGAAGACCCCGGAGGAGCATGAGGAGCACCTCAGGAAGGGGAAGCTTTATGATAAGCTCTCGAAGTGTGAGTTCGTCCTTGACAATATTGAATTCCTTGGTCATGTGGTAACATGTGACGGGATCTTTATGGACCCAAAGAAGATTTCAGCAGTGGAATCGTGGACTACTCCGAGTTCAATGGCAGAGATCAGGAGTTTTCTGGGACTAACAGGCTATTACAGGAGATTCGTACATGACTTATACAAAGATTGTAGAGCCGACGACTAGCCTGACCAGGAAGGATGTGGATTTTGTCTGGATAAAGGATTGTCAAGCCGCTTTTGATGAGCTGAAGAGGAGATTGACGACATCTCCAGTGTTGACGTTGCCATCAGGATCAGGTGGATTCCATATCTATAGTGATGCTTCATGGAAGGATTTGGGTTGTGTCTTGTAGCAGAACGGGAAGGTGATTTTCTATACTTTCAGGCAATTACGTCCTCATGAGAAGAATTACCCTACCCACAATTTGGAGTTAGAAGCGGTCATCTTTGCTCTAAAGCTATGTAAATACTATTTGTACGAAAAGCGTGTGGAGATCTTTACAGACCACAAGAGCTTAAACTACGTGTTTACACAGAAAGAGCGGAACATGTGACAGCGGATGTGGTTGGAGTTGATGAAGGACTCCGACATATCATTGCATTACCATCCAAAAAAGTCCAACGTAGTCGTTGATGCCTTGAGTAGGTACCAGGTGGCTATGTACTTGACTATGGATAGACACTTATTGGTCGATCTTGAGAGTTTGGACATTTAGGTACTAGTTCCTGGTGTCAAGGCATAGATGTGGGGATTGCAGATACAGTCTGAGTTGATGGAAAAGATCAGGGCTACAAAGTATGATGATGAGTCTCTAAGGAGTATCAAGGCAAATGTTCATCTAGGATTATCAGAGGACTTCACCATTGCTGAGGATGGATCATTGTGGCACAATACTAGATTGTCTGTGTCGAGTGGAGCATTGTGCGAGAAGGTTCTTCAGGAGGCGCATTGATTTCAGTACTCTGTGCATCCAGGTGCCAACAAAATGTATAGAGACCTGAAGGAACATGTATGGTGGTATGATATGAAGCGGGAGGTGGTGTGCTTCGTATCCAGATGTCTAGTGTGCCAACAGGTAAAGGCGGAGAGGCAGAGGCCAGGATGATTGTTTCAACCTTTACCCATTCCAGCGTGAAAGTGGGAGCATGTGACGATGAATTTTGTATCGGGGCTTCCACGTTCTCCAAGTGGTAAAGACGCAATTTGGGTCATCGTAGACAGGTTGATCAAATTGGCTCACTTTTTGCCATTCAAGGTGGGTACGTCTATGGAGAAGCTCGCGGAGATGTATGTGCGACAGATAGTCAGATTTTATGGAGTTCCTATGAGCATCACCTCGGATCAGAATAGTCGCTTCACATCCCACTTTTAGAGGAGTTTGCATGCTAGCTTGGGCACCCAGCTCAAGTTTAGTACCGCATATCACCCCCAGACAGACGGGCAGTCGGAGAGGACTATTCAGACTCTCGAGTATATACTTCGCACTTGTGTTTTAGATTTCAGGAACTCTTGGGAGGATCATCTTTACCTGGTAGAGTTTTCTTACAACAATAGTTACCAGGCCAGAATTAAGATATCACCAATTAAGGCATTATATTGAAGGAGTCGCACTCCATTATCATTGAATGATGTTGGTAAGAGAACCTTATTAGGGCCAGAGATGGTTGTGGATGCACCTGAGAAGGTGAAGCTCATTAGAGATAGAATTTGGGAGGCGCAGGACAGACAACGGTATTGGGCCGATAGCCACCGGAGACCGGAGTTTGAGGTATAGGTTTTGTTTTATTGCTTGTGTTGTCTTGTTTTAGTTAGAGTGATAAGGCTGTATTTTGTGCTAGTTTGGCGATCTAATGTTCTTGAGGATTTTGTCGACGTGGGGCACGATTCGCTTTGATGGAGGCAGGAAGCTTAGTCCATGGTACATCGGACCCTTCGGTGTTCTTGAGAGGGTCGGTGCAGTGGCCTACAGACTAGACTTTTTACCTGCAATAGAGGGAGTGCACAACGTGTTCCATGTATCGCAACTGAGACGGTACGTGGTAGATCCCAGCCATGTATTGGATCACTCGGAGATCGAGGTGGGTCCGACTCTCAGTTATCTAGATCAGCCAGTGAAGATTCTGGATCACAGGGAGAAGATGTTGTGGAACCAGACAATTTTTTTGGTATACGTCGCATAGAGGCATCACTCACCAGGAGAGTCTACCTGGGAGCGAGAAGCCGAGATGTGCGAGCAATACCCTTATCTTTTTTAGCGTGAGATATAATTCTTTCTTGCTTGCTTGATTGCTTGTTGTAGTGCGAGTTTCTTCCTTAAATTTTGAGGAAAAAAATTTCTATGGAGGGTAGACTTGTCACTACCACATTTTTAGATGAGGGTATTTAGGTCATTTAGCATAATTATTATTTAGTAATTAATATCTATTTATATTGTGCTATTTATTTAAATTATGCTTGTGCTAATTATTATTTGTTAGTGGGCTAGCCTATGTTTATTTAGATTTGTCATTAGTGGACCCATTAGTTAGTCATGACAACATATTGAGCCCAACATGAGACCAAGCCCATTAGACCCTCTTCTTTAATTAATTAAGGAGATTAATTTAATTTGTATTAGTTTAGAGATTTTTTCAATATAGCCCTTCCTAATTATCCCTCATAACTAAATAGTGGTGGTACTTTAGACATTTGTTGTTGCTTGGAGAAGAAGCAATGAGGGGTCGGCCATATGAGGCTCTTCATTTTCTCCCCTCTTCATTAGTTCATTTCATTTAGATCCCTAATTATGTTCTTTCCCAAATTGACTTATCCCTCCACAAATGTCACAACCCGCACCCGGTAAAGTGACACGAGTACGTGGGTACGTCCAACCTACGTCGTAGCATCGACGGTAGAATACTGTCTAGGTCAACTAACTATCAATCTCACACAATATATGTAAAATCTATTAATGATATCTCAACTCCAAAATGGAGGACAATATAATTAAGGCAACATAACACTCAATCACATATCTAATGCAAGATAAGATATCAAAGAAGTCTAACATAACTACAAAGTCTAAATATCAACATCATCCAATAACAACATCAATATTCAAGTCTCAAAATATAAGATGAAAACAAATCCGGTACCAGAATTCTAATAAAAACTAACTAGGATAACTAGTGATTCCGGTTAGGCCTCCCGACAATCACTCCTATGCTACTGGGTCCAAGTCTGCATCATCTATCTCCTGTGATCCATAATATGTACGACACATCTCCTCTAAGAAGTCGTCTTAAAAATATATCCAGTCAGGATTGGAGCAAAGTACAACCAAATAATAGTTCTAATTAATTAACAAGGACTATAAAACAGTTATAGTAAGTAATACATAATAAGCAAGGAAAAGAAATAGATCAGGGAATAAAATACATTCACAGTTAATTTAAGAAGCAAATAGGATAAGTAGGGTGAATCAAGAAGTATGGTAAATAAAGACTGTAAATAAATAAGAACTAATCTGAGATAGATATGATATGTGTCTAGCAAGTATATATTGTGAAACCAGCAAGAATGTAACTATACTAGTTTGTTTTGAAATACCACTTTCGACATGTAAACGACTATGGGGTAATACAGCTCGTCGCACACTTGGTGTGCCACTGCTATCATTTCTGATTAGACCAGAGGAGAGGATTCTAGATTTTGGTAATGTTTACATGTCTACTCAAGTATTTTTTCGCCTAACTAGTATAAATAAATCTAAGTCCCGACACGCAATCAAGTACAATGCCAGCCAAATAAAGGTAAATGATGCCAGTAAGTGAGTCCTGATGTGATGTCAGTAAGAGTCCTGAAGTAGAGACCAGACATGTATGATACACGTGGCGCAAGAGAGTAAATCCATATAATACTAATCCGTGTATCCAAAGTGTCGAGGAATCAGGTAAAACAATGCTATAAACCAGAATCATAGTAGATATCAAATAATAGAAACTATCAGAGAATGTACTCGCATGTGATCCAGAGCAATGATACCAAATCAGTCTGAACTAGAGTCCAAGTGACCTATACATGAGATTCCATGTCATTTGGTGTATTGGAGTAGTAAACATGTTTAAATAAACTAAAATGTGATTTCTAGGTCAAACTAGGTCATACTAATAAATATTAGTCTAACTAGGTTATACCTAAGTTTCTAGGTCAATACTAGTTATATCTATGCTATATATATCATACACTATATATGTAGACTCCATGTAATTACTATCTACTATAACTTAGCTATACAACCATTACCTATTTGTATCTAATTATTTCCATGGTATCCTTATAGTATCTATAGGTCATATCCAATATTTATAACATATGTACTATAGGTATCATGATACCTTACACTAGAATTATAACTCAATCCTTAACTTAACCCATACTCCATACCCACACCAACCCTACACATACCATACTCTAGGCCCATATTTACATACCTAAGTTATATATGTTATGTATAAATTACATATATATAGATACCCTTAGGTATGTTTTTAGAAGCCAAAGACACTTGATCCCCTGATACTTAGGTTCTCAGTTGGTATCTCTATCATGTCAACTCATCTCACTCACACACCAAGCCAATACTAGTCCCCTCTAACCTCACGCCTAACTGTGTATGAAATGCACTGATACCCGAGCTTCTCCTCATGTTATGGCTCGTTCACAAATACTAGGACACCCAGGTTGCAAGGTCTGCACACCTGCCTCAATAGCAACATTACCTCCTGAACCAAGCAATTGCTCACTCGAGCACTGCCATCCATACCTCATAACACATGACACATTACCTTAACACATATATAAATTCCTCTGTGACACACACCATACCTTAACACAATTCAATCACTTGCCCTCAAATCTAGACTGATAACTCGTACACTTGAATTTGAAACCAAGATCCCTCAAACTCCCACGTACACCCATCTTCCTTGGTCTGAACACGGGCCTTACTACTGCAGTTGTTCTTTACTATTGCAAGTTACTGCAATTGCATTACTGGTTGTTGCAGTGCAGCATCTTCCCTCACTTATCTGCTGTGCAGGTACTTCTTATGTAACTCCCTTCACCTAAGCATAGTCCAGGATATCCTCTCTATATGCCTATACAACTAATACATCATATGTCACTACACATACAATCCTTTTTTGTTACCCAACAGTTATACACACCAGGTACTTCTATGGACACCTACACTGGCATAATCAAAATGAGACACACCCCTCTTCTCACATCCAAATACCCCACCTTACTATTTGCACAACTCATAGTCAGAAACACCCATTATCCCACACTTAACATCACAAGCAATCCAATATTGGGCACTTACACTACTGCACAGTCCCTTACTTATCTCTCGAGACATCCTAACACTACCTTAATACTTAACTGAAACTAAGAACAGACCTACACTCTTTACCCAATCAAACTTGAACCTAAGCTCAATAACTTACACATGCACCCTGTAAACCCCCTCGACCAAATTTAGGTCTACCTGGCTTAAATAGAGAGACTAGGGTTAGTTGGGAGCCAATTAGAATTATAACATAATATTTTTAGATTATTGTGCAATATTCGTATCACTTTGTGTACCTTACCGTAGTTTCGAAATTTGGAGCGCTATACTAGCATTTGCTTTCAAACAAATTTCACACACTTTTTCTAGACATGTTAGCCTTCTATTCTGACCCTTGTGTAACTCATAAATTCTCTCTTTTGTGCTTCATTTTAGTCGCACAATATTCATTACAAACGTCCATTTTTTAAATCCAAATAAATCTACTTTGCATCGTTGTCCGTTCCAATCAAAATTTGAGACACAACCTCGACCCATTTTGTGAAACCTAATTTATGACAATATTCTATTCTGAGTCTACTACGTCTATAATACTTGTGTCCCACCCAATTTTAACCCTATGTATTTCCAATTAATTAAAGAGCACCACTTACACTAATTTTAATTCAATTGGTGTAAGGACCCAACATAACCCAAAACTAGATCCAACACCAACCCAAACCCCCACTCACACCCTCAAGGTTCATACTAAATACCATACACCCCTTTTATCTACTACATCACACCAAATATGGTATTTTTTTCTTATCCAATCACAAATCCTACTATTTGTGTAATTTTCTAATTGTTGGGGGCTTTTATGCAAAAGTGCAATAAGGTGTCCACCTCCCAATGGACCCAACATATGAAGAAATATATCCTCCTCTTTGACCAGTCACATATAATTTTTACCCTATTTTTGGAGTGTGCAACACTCAAAACTTTCCATCTCACAATCCAAGCCCTCCATTCAAATACACACAATCCTAGCCACCCAATTTCTTTCATGTAGAAGCCAACCCCATCCCAAGGAGTACATGGTCGGCCCTAATCCCTAGGTAATCATCACCCTCTTTTCCATCCTACATAAAAACTCATCCTCCATATTTTTTATCACCAACAAATCAACCGAAAACCCTAAACCATACTAGCAGCCAACTGCCATCACCCTCATCCCTTCCCGGCCAACTCCGACCATCCCCGACAGCGACTTTCCCGACTCCCTCCACTTCTCCCCGACTCCTCTTCTACCGTTCCCATCCCCGAGCCGCCTTCATCACCACCGCCACCATTAACTACACCACCACCACTCATCAACCTCCTCCGCCTGAGCACCATCATCTCACCCATCTCACCCACGCCGGACCACCACTCCACAGCAGCCTCCTCGCCGTCTCGACCATCCTAATGACCGATCTTCTTCGTATGACCCCGACATCACCACCACAGCCTCCATCATCTACAGCATCATCATCATCATCATCATCCATCCTCCGTCAACGATCACCACCGCCTCCGTCATTATCACAGCCACCACAACAAACACCCTCTCCGCCGGGACAGCAACCATCGAGCACCCACGACCTCCCCAACAGCACGACCACACCCCGGTCACGTGCACGCCAAGGTTCAAAACTTGCCTTTTCTTTCATGTTGTGTGTGCATGTGTGAATAGTAATTAGGGTTAGCATATTACTTCTTGGTAGTTTGGTTATTAGATATGATTGTATGACACTGTGTTGGTAAACCTAATAACTAGTATTTGTGTATGTGCATGTATGTATAATAATTAGGTTTAGTATATATTACTTCATGGGAAATTGATTGCTAGTACTATGTTTGACTGTATGACAATAAATGTTAGTGAACTGTCTGCTTGTGTACCCTAACATACCAGCTAGGCCCTGTATTAGTGTTACACGAGAATTGGAGATTTAGACATATGTTAGTGTTAGTTATTCGTCTTGTTGTGCATGGTATTCGAGGACATGACACTTGTGCATTTTAGATGCGCACACTTGACCCTGCTAGTTGATCAGTTATCACCCCTTGTGTCAGTTTCTAAGTGCAGCATAGTTGTGTTTCCTGTGCGTACTAGTGTAATAACTGATAATTATATTATAATATATTATAAATATAGGGTCGCTAGATCTTTCGGATGGGACTTCGGGAGCAGAATTTTGGTACTCACAACTTGAGGATCCAGGCAAGTATACCTTGCCTTATTATACTGTTTAAATTCAGATATTATTTAGTTACATGTTTTATTATTTTAATATTATATAACTGTGCGCGTCCGAGAAAGACTCGGGTGCAGTCAACGAAGGCGTTGACGTTAGGACTTGTATCTGACATAGTGTCTAGTGGATGCACCTAAAGTTATGGAGTTGTCGATATGACTCCCCAGGCCTTGACACGTATCATTGCACGTCACAGAGTGAGTTCATGTAGGGACGCATGCTTCATGACTGGCTGGCCATCGGTGTGAGCAGCACGTGTGACGGTATTTAGCTTAGTTGTATATTTCTTTAGTGACTTGCATTATAGTACGAGATGTATACGTCGTATTCACGACTTGTACATTGGCATTGGGTGGGGAAGATAATTAGTAGGCGTATGGGACAGACATTTGGCTACCGTAGTTTCAGAGTAAACTATGGAGTCGTGAGCCTCAGTGTTACCCGGTTATGGGCGTATATGCTTGTCGATACATCCGGCAGAGGTTATTAGCTGCGCGCTATCATGATCGGTGATGTAGTCAGCATATACTCCTGGCATCCAGTTTACAGCTAATGCCATGTACTTAGCCTCTGGCTCGACGCTACGCTTTATACCTTTTACCTACCCATACGTACCAAGGTTGTCTTCAAGTACATTTCACTTAGCTGGTTAGTTTACCCTCGAGTTTTCATAATATTTACTTTATGGCATGTACTTTTTGTATCTTGTTACGTCCCTATTTGGACCTGGTTTCCTTTCAGGATATTTGAGTTGTTTGCATGATGCTTGATCTAGTGGAGTGTGGACATCGTTGTAGGTATCTTTATATTTTCAGCTATTACAGTCATGTACTACTTTCTATTTTTGATTCTGCCTTTATAGCCTAGTGTTTATAGGCCGATATTGTTCTTTTGGCCTATTCTAATGGATGTATTATTGGGCTGCAGACTGATGATGCGTATCGTTCTTTATTGAGATTTATTTACCATGGATTGAGATTTAGTTTACTTGTTGTATGTTAGAATTAGATTATTAATTGGATCACTTGACCGTGGACAGCGTAAGTGCGCTTCGTCCGGTCCATTAAATTGGAAAGCCCTACGGAGTCGTACCAGCTGGCCATTATCACGTGTCTGGTCTTATACGTTTTGGGACTGGGGCATGACATGGTTTTATTAGTAGCCCATGCAGGTTAGAGCATATCGTTTCGGTTACGTTACTGTACCGAACGAGCCTGCAACTTGGGATTAATGTTGAATAAGATATCAATCCATAACTGATTTTAAAACTCCTCTTGTATTTGATTGTCGCCCTTGGACTTCATTACTGTATTCGTTCATTTACCGTCGACATCGTTATTATTGTTTCTCATCTTCCTTATTTTGGAAAGATGGATGCTTGCGCTCAGTGATTTTCTCCAGGAGCAGATCCTTGTCAAGACGAAGATGGCATATTTGATAGGATGTTTGAGTAGATGGTTAACCATGGTAGAGAAGGTTGATAAGTTCTTTCTTGTTGCTAGAGCTAGTATAGACTATTGGCATAAGAATTAGACATAGAAGTAGAGACTTAAAACTAGACCCTACCCTTACTTAAGGTAGCAGAGATTTGTAAGTATTAGAAGCTAGAAAGATTGTTTGATTTTAAGGCTCTAAAATGAATTGGGGAAGACATAGCTAGATGTTAGGAATTAGTTGTAGTCTTATGGTAGTGATACAAGGAACGACACATCTAGAAGAAGATTATCGGATACTAATAAAAATATGGTATAAAATAGCACTTAGGGCAGCAACCATAGTGGTTAATCCCTAGTTGCCTTGTGACTTACAGTACCAGACCTAGAAATTTTTTATCCTATAGATAAAGATGATTATATGACGAGGCTAAAATAGATGCGTGGATTGCTAGATTGGTTGTTGATTGACTTGACAACTTAGGTACTATAGTATAGCTTTCAAATTATATTAGATGTACTTAACTTATTCGGGTTGTCAGTGTCTATTAGGCTCGTGTTTTCACCATTGATAACTCAATTATTTGAGTTAGTATCTGAAATAGAGCAAATAGATTGAAGGATGAGAGTATCGATAGATGTTATAGCCTTGAGTTGGATATTGTGAACTACCTATAATGGATGACCAGTTATAAACAAGATGGTACCCATATAGTTTGGGTGAAGGGTACGCATAGAGTAAACTAGAAGAAACCTCAGGTTCAAGGTAAAAAGGTAGATTGGCAACAAGATGAGATTCGCGACAAGTACCTGACCTCGAGTTTCTTTTAAAATTTAGAGAAGGAACTGAACCAGAGACAAATATGTTGGTTCGAGGTAATGACAGACTTTGAGACTAAGCTACAGTACCATCTGAGAAAGGTCAACGTGATAGCTGACGCATTAAGCAGGAGGCCAGGGCATTCTTTTTGACTACCCAGCAACACCTATTGAGAGATCTGGAAAAGTTGGGTATAGAGGTTATTATGCTCGGAGCAGACGGTCAGTTGTCGAGTTTCCAGATACAATCGACATTAGTTGAGAGGGTCAAGGTCGTCTTGCCAGCAGATGCCAGATTCCAGAGACTTCGACATAGGACAAAGGCCATGATGCAGACAGGATTGCGCATACACGAGGATGGGACTCAGAGATGTGGAGATCGTCTTTAAGGTTCGAACGAAGAACTTTGTCAGGAGCTGATGTCGGAGACGCACAGTTCGGTATACTCTATTCATCCAGGAGGCACAAAGATGTACAGAGACTTAAGGTAGTACTATTGGTGGCATAGAATGAAGAGGAGATAGTCCGCTTTGTGGCGAAGTGCCTGGTGTGTCAGCAGGTCAAGGATGAGCATCAGAGGTCTGCAGGTTTACTTAAATTCACTCCCGATACCTGAGTGAAAATGGGAGCACATCACTATGGACTTCGTTACGGGCTTTCCGAGGAATCCCAGTGGTCGCAATACTGTATGGGTGATCGTGGATCGACTCACCAAGTCCGCTCACTTTTTACCTTTCAGAGTTGGACAGTCTACGGAGGTCTTATTTCAAGGAACGAAATACAGGTTTAGATCACACGCTGACTTATCGGTCAATTGGTAGAGGATTACCACTAGACTCTTAGATTATATATTGACACGTGAGTATGGGATATAAATGGAAGATAGAAGTCTGACAGGAATAGTAGCTGAATATTGTGGATTACACATAAACTGCTTAGGGATAGAGATTTAGACTTTTGACTAATAGGACATGAGCTTGCTGAACCTAATCCTTAGTAGTAGGTGGTGTTATGGGAACCTAAATCCAATTTGCCTTAGTCAATGAATTTTAGGAATCGTACTCTTGTTATTGTAATTGTTATATTTTATTCTAGGGTATTTAGAAGGATTGAATAGATATTTATTACATAATTTCTATATATCCTTATTACTATGTATTGAGTAGAGACCTATGTGGTATTTTATTACATATATTTCTCTTAATAATTGTCCGAGTGGAGCTTCTAGACTAGGTATGACTGACTAGCTAGATTAGACTTGTTGTTGCTAAGAGCGATTGTAAGAAGTTAGGATGCAGGATTTGAATATGGATATTATACCTATGAAAGAATGTTGAGATATTAACCGTCCTAGTTGCAGAAGAATGTTAGGACAATATTTGAGGTGCAGATCAAACCAACATCAGGCTCAGGAGTGTTTCCACTGTGCCAATAGAGCCCAGCAGATAGTACAAAGGCCAGCTCCACCGGTCCTAGGTATGTCCGTAGCATTATTTGATAATTTATAGTTTATTATGTGTTTGTTTTAATTTCGAGAACAAAATTCTTATAAGTTGGGTAGATTGTAAACCCCCTCGACCAAATTTGGGTCTACCTGGCTTAGATAGAGAGATTAGGGTTAGTTAGGAGCAAATTAGAATTAGAACATAGCATTTTTAGATTATTGTGCAATATTCGTATCACTTTGTGTACCTTACCATTGCTTCGATATTTGGAGCGCTACACTAGCATTTGCTTTTAAATAAATTTCACATACTTTTTCTAGACATGCCAGCCTTCCATTCTGATCCTTGTGTAACTCATAAATACTCTCTTTTGTGCTTCATTTTAGTCTCACAATATTCGTTACAAACGTCCATTTTTAAATCCAAATAAATCTAACTTTGCATCTTTGTCCGTTCCAATCGAAATTTGAGACACAATCTCGACCCATTTTGTGAAACCTAACTTATGATAGTATTCTATTCTGAGTCTACTATGTCCATGACACTTGTGTCCCACCCAATTTTAACCCTATGTATTTCCAATTAATTAAAGAGCACCACTTACACTAATTTTAATTAAATTGGTGTAAGGACCCAACCTAACCCAAAACTAGACCCAACATCAACCCAAACCCTCACTCACACCCTCAAGGTTCATACTAAACATCACACACCCTTTTTATCCACTACATCACACCAAGCATGGTATTTTTCCTTATCCAATCACAAATTCCACTATTTGTGCATTTTTTTAATTATTGGGGGCTTTTATGCAAAAGTACAATGAGGTGTTCATCTTCCATTAGACCCAACACATGAAGAAACATATCTCCCTCTTTGATTGGTCACATATAATTTTTACCCTATTTTTGGAGTATGCAACACTCAAAACTTTCCATCTCACCATCCAAGCCCTCCATTCAAATACACACAATCCTAGCCACCCAATTTCCTTCATGCATAAGCCAACCCCATCCCAAGGAGTACATGGCCGACCCTAATCCCTAGGTAATCATCACTCTCTTCTCTATCCTATATAAAAACTCATCCTCCATATTTTTTATCACCAACAAATCAACCGAAAACCCTAAACTATACTAGCAGCCAACCGCCATCACCCTCATCCCTTTCCGGCCAACTCTGGCCATCCCCGAAAGCGACTTCCCGACTCCCTCCACTTCTCCCTGACTCCTCTTCCACCGTTCCCATCCCCGAGCAGCCTTCATCACTACCGCCACTATTAACTACATCACCACCACTCATCAACCTTCTTCGCCTGAGCACCATCATCTCCCCCATCTCACCCATGCCGGACCGCTACTCCACAACAGCCTCCTCACTGTCTCGACCACCCTCACAACCGATCTCCTCCGCACGACCCCGACAGCACCACCACATCCTCCATCATCTACACCATCATCATCATCATTCATCCTCCGTCGACTTCACACCATCCTCCGTCAACGATCACCACCGCCTCCGTCATCATCACAACCACCACAGCAAACACCCACGACCGATCCCTCTCCTTCGGGCTAGCAGCTACCGAGCACCCACGACCTCCCCAACAGCACGACCACAACCCGGTCAGGTGCACGCCAAGGTTCAAAACTTGCCTTTTCTTTCATGTTGTGTGTGCATGTGTAAATAGTAATTAGGCTTAGCATATTACTTCATGGTAGTTTGGTTGTTAGATATGATTGCATGACACTGTGTTGGTAAACCTAATAACTAGTATGTGTGTATGTACATGTATGTATAATAATTAGGTTTAATATATATTACTTCATGGGAAATTGATTGCTAGTACTATGTATGACTGTATGACAATAAATATTAGTAAACTGTCTGTTTGTGTACCCTAACATACCGGCTAGGCCCTGTGTTAGTGTTACATGATAATTGGAGATTTAGACATGTGTTAGTGTTAATTATTCGTCTTGCTGTGCATGGTATTCGAGGATATGATACTTGTGCATTTTAGACTCGCACACTTGACCCTGCTAGTTGACCAGTTATCACCTCTTGCATCAGTTTCTAAGTGCAGTGTAGTTGTGTTTCCTGTGAGTACTAATGTAATGACTGATGATTATATTATAATATATTATAAATATAGGGTCGTTGGACCGTTCGGGCGAGACTTCGGGAGCAGGATTTTGGTAATCGCAGCTTGAGAATCCAGGCAAGTATACCTTGCCTTGTTGTACTAATTAAATTCAGATATTATTTAGTTGCATGTGTTATTGTTTTAATATTATATAACTGTGCACGTCCGAGAAAGACTCGGGTGCAGTCAACGAAGGCGTTGACGTTAGGACCTGTGTCTGACATAATGTCTAGTGGGCGCACCTAAATTTGTGGAGTTATCGATATGACTCCCCAGGCCTTGACACGTATCATTGCACTTCACAGTGTGAGTTCATATAGGGACGCGTGCTTCATGACTGACTGGCCATCGGTGTGAGCAGCACGTGTGACGGTATTTAGCTTAGTTGTATATTTCTGTAGTAACTTCCAGTATAGTACGAGATGTATATACCGTATTCACGACTTGTACATTGGCATTGGGCGGGGAAGATTATTAGTAGGCGTATGGGACAGATATTTGGCTACCGTAGTTTCCGAGTAAACTACGGGTCATGAGCCTCAGTGTTACCGGGTTATGGGCCATGTGTTACCCGGTTATAGGCTCAGTGTTACCCGGTTATGGGCGTATATGCTGGTCGATACATCCGGCAGAGGTTACTAGCTACCCGCTATCATGATCGGTGATGTAGTCAGCATATACTCCTGGCATCCAGTTTATAGCTAATGCCAAGTACTTAGCCTCTGGCTCGACGCTACGCTTTATACCTTTTACCTACCCATACGTACCGAGGTTGTCTTCAAGTGCATTTCACTTAGCTGGTTAGTTCACCCTCAAGTTTTCACAGTATTTAGTTTATGGCATGTACTTTTTTTTATCTTGTTACGTCCCTCTTAGGACCTGGTTCTCTTCCAGTTTATTTGAGCAGTTTGCATGATGCTTGATCTAGTTGAGTGTGCACATCGTTGCAGGTATCTTTATATTTTTAGCTATTACAATCATGTACTACTTTCCATTTTTGATTCTGCCTTTATAGCCTAGTGTTTATAGGCCAATATTGTTCTTTTGGAGTATTCGAATGAATGTATTATTAGGCTGCAGACTGATGATACGTATTGTTCTTTCTTGAAATTTTTTTACCATGGATTGAGATTTAGTTTACTTGTTGCATGTTAGAATTAGATTATTAACTAGATCACTTGACTGTGGACAGCGTAAGTGCGCTTCGTCGGGTCCATTAAATTGGAAAGCCCTACGGAGTCGTACCAGCTGGCCATTGCCACGTGTCTGGTCCCATACTTTTTGGGACTGGGGCGTGACACACCCTAACTCTTCTCATCATCACCAATAACAGCCTACACAACATCATCATCTATACTAACAGCAACAACACCACTCACAACACTTCACTGGAACGAAGTACTCCCCAACACACACACAGACACTTATGCTCACCTGGGCACACAGTGCACAACAACCTGATCACCCCCAATCTCATGCACCATCTGCAACCCAAATCCAATTACTCGACCATTCTCATCCAAGCAGCAGTAGGTACACACATAACACACCATATTGTATTCCAGGCATGGCCCTGTTCTGCAACCCGACTCCCTCAACACATATCCAACACCCTGCACTAAACCACCTGAACCCTATAGTAGAAATCCCTTAATTACTTGTTGTCCATAGCAACAACAATAACTAACATCAAAGGCTGGACTGCACCAGGGTTCAAAACTCCTCCTGCAACAACTATTCCTAAATACCTACCCGAGCCTCACTTGCTTACAAATTGATCTCTGAACACAGAGACATCTGAACACAGAGACATCTGAACACAGGGATCCCCCACTCATTCCTATTGCCACGACACATCCTAACACACAAACACCCCCAAAATCCTTCACCCACAGTGATACACACACAAATAGATATATATACATATCTATATATACACTAATATATGTATATAATATATATGATACTCTATATTTTAGTTAGACATACACACCTATAATCATTTCATCAAACACCCACGGTGCAATATCAAGATACTCTTAATACCTATGATACATTCTCAAATACCCATTCCATATGATACTACTCCTCAAAATACATCATACACCTATTAATATATCAAATACAACACAAAATAAGAAGGAATGACCTATTAGGCATTTTATCAAATACTTGTTGTGCCACCTCAGAGTTTTCTCTAAATGGACACAACTCCATATAACTTATTTCATAGGCCTCCTATGGACCTAGTTCTTCCTCCTATGGGTAGTCTTAAACCAAGAAAGGGTTCTTATGGGTTTAATACATCATTCAAATCTAAAATGATAAGGAAAAATAAGATTTTACCTATTGGGATATGGATATTGGGCCATTTGATATCTTGGAGCGCATTGGTGAGGTGGCTTATCGTCTTGCATTACCTCCATCCTTAGAGGGAGTGCATGATGTATCCACGTCTTACAGCTGAGGCAATACGTGACCGACCCAAGTCATATAGTTGATCATTCTGAGATTTCGGTGGGACCTAGCCTGAGATACGAGGAGCAGCCAGTGGGTATACTCGACACCAGTGAAAAGACACTGCGAGGGCAGACAATCAGACTGGTTCGGGTAGCGTGGAAACAGCACTCTTCTGGCGAATCGACCTGGGAACGAGAGGATGTTATGCGCCAGTGTTATCCACACTTATTTGCTGATGCAGGTAAAACCTAAGCATTCTTTTATTTTCTATAGTTCGTACCCTTTGTAGTCTACCCTTCGATTGCGAGGACGCAATCCTCTTAAGGGGGGTAGATTGTAATCACCCTAAAATTTTCAGTTATTTAAAATCAATTTTTGGGAATTTTCTGCAATTTTTCAGGAATTTACATAGGTGCTGTGGTGATTTTATAATTTTTAATTGCTAATAACTAATATTAAAATGTAATAAAAATATGATTTTATGGTGTAAAATAGAAAACTGGACTTAGGATAATTTTCTGGAAATTTATCGGACCCCGGACCTATTTTAAAACAGCTAAAAAGTATTTAACTAATTAATTAATTAATTATTTATTATTATTATTATTTTTTTTTATTATTATTACCCGAGCCCGGCCCGGCCCATTGGGCCCAAACCGGGCCCAGCCCCAACCCGGCCCAGCCCCCTGCCTAGCGGGTCGGGTCGGATCCTCCAGACCCGCACCCGACCCGACTTCCCTACCCGTCTCCCCCAGTCGCCCTGGCCCGCGTTCTCCGGCGCGTCAGCCGGCCTCCGCCCGCTCCGCTCTGCCACGAACCGCCCGCCCACGCCTCCACGTCCACCCCACGCCCCGTCCGTCTCGGCCCCCTCACCCCCGGCCACCCCTATTTAAACCCTCCCCCGTCCCTTGCCGTCGACCCCCACCACCACGACCACCGCTGACGCCCTGAGCCGCCTCTCAGCCACCGCTGCCCAGCGCCGCCGTGCCGTCTCAGCCACCCTGCCGCCTCCTTCTTCTCCTTCCTCCTCTTTTCCGTCGACGGCGCAGCAGCAGCAGCTTCCCGAGCCGCCTCCGGCCGCCCTGAGCCGTCGCCTCCACCGGTGAACGCCGCGCCGCCCTCCGCCGCAGAGCCCCCGGCCCCCTCCGCCTCAGCCCGCCCGCCCAGCGCCTCCCCTCGCTGGCAGAAACCCCTAACCCTAACCCTAATTTCTAATTTTCGTGTCGGACACAGGACACGTGTCCTGTGTCGTGTCGGACACGATTCTGACCCCGATTTTCGGGTCCAGTTCAGGTGCGTGTATCTTCTTGCTCGTAGCTCTGTTTTTGATTCCGTAAATTGCGTTGCGAAGCCTGTATGACCCTCTCGGTGCCTGGACAAACCGCTCGGGGCATCGCAACCTGTGGTGATCGCACACCGCGATCCAAAAACAGGAAAAACCAGACCCTGTTTCACCCCGGAACTGAGTACGTCCCGCCAAACGGGACGACTTGGTCGCGTGCGGTCTTCACAGATACGTGCGCTTCGTCGATACGGACATGTGGGATTTCACTGAAGCTGATTCGGGTGTGCGTGCACACCGGAATCAACGCGTATCCGCGGACATTGCCCCGTATTCGACTTTTCTGCAATTCACCCTAACTTCGTGCACACACGTCGGATCGAGACGAAACTTGCGCCATCGGACTCGTAGCAATACGCTGGTCCTGTGGGTCAAGTTTGGTTCAATTCTGAGAACGTTGACGAAATCGCGTGTCGTGGGCCCCATAGGCCCCACTCGACGGACGATTTTATGATCGGCTCATCGGAATTCAAATCTGAAAGTTCCGTTGGGTTCGTATCAGCGTTCCTGACCTGTTGATACTAAGTTTGGTAAATTTTGAGACCGTTGACCCTGATACGTTTTTCGGTGCAAAGCGGGCCCACTGGTGGACCCCGTTTTTGCCCGAAATTACCGTTTTTGCCCTTGTCTCCAAATTGGACCCAAGGACAGGCATTCCTAGCTATTTGATACCTTCTGAGCGTGATGGTACTGTTTATTTTAGCTTTCGGAGACATCTCTGGAAATTTTCGAGAACATGACCTAAGTGGAATCCAAACATCAGGCAAGTGCACCTTGCCAACTTGCAGCCTTTATTTCCATATTTCCTGTGATAATATTTTGCTGGATCTCTGGTGTAAATTCATATAAACTTGTTTAAACTACTTAACCTAGGAAACGTATGACGTACCTAGTGTCCGATCATAGTCGGGTGCCAACACCGTACGCGATGTTGGGTTCGTCATTTAGAGATGGATTTACGATACCCTTTACTTTTGTACTTGACATATCAAGTACCCTACAACCCAGGACACTTGACACTATACATGGACAGAATCTTCCTGAGATATTCATGGTGATTCTGTATAGGATACAGGACTTGACAGAGATATTTTAGTTATAGACAGTTTGACTTGTTGCATTAGTTATAATTCCGCTGACATGGACATGAGACGTTATGGTCATGATATGCGTGATTACATTGGATGGGGAGAGACACACAGGCTACAGGCCGTTTTATATATATATATCCACTACTATTGTGAGGTTGTAGACTCTCCAGCAGAGCTAGACCCTTTACCTGTTATTACTGCTACCGGCTCCCCGACACAGAGCTTGTAGCGGTCTCAGCCTGAGTTCTAGTGCTGCTCTCATATTGCATATCACATAGATGGTTACATAGTTTATCCTGCTGTTTCATTTATTTATTTGTACTGCATTTATTTGGCTGGTATTTTCTGTACCTTGCTATGTCCCCTGAGGACCTGGAATGGATTATGTCCCCAGGTTTAGCTGAGGAGCAGTACCCCGAGACATACGGGACAGGAGCTGAGGCTATTGCTGGACTTGATACTGGAGCAGAACTGAACCCTGCAGACGAGGTGACTGCCGAAGACTTCTCCTGAGTACCTGATCCCGTACTCAGTATTTACTTTATGTTTATCTCTTTTGTTCTTGGCCTATTGAGCCAGTGTATTCAGACATAAGTCAGATTGTTTCCCCGACTGACTTGTTGTTACTACTTATTTTCATTTCATTATGCAGTTTATTTCTTTATCTTTATGGATGAGATTAGTGTGATTTGTTGTAGTAGACCTTCGTTACAGCTTAAGTACGCCCTGATGGCTCCATTAAATTGGGTTATCCATCGGTGCGTGCTGCTGGCCATTGTCACGTGTCCAGTCCCTCGATATTTTGGGACTGGGGCGTGACAACCTTCTAGCTCTCCATGGGAATGATAATAAGAGGGATTGTGATTGGTTTTGAAGAAATTTGGTGGAGGAATGAATGCTTTGGGGGAAGAACTCAACTTAGGGTTTCTTCATGAACAACTAATGAAGAAGATGGAGGCTCCTTCTCTCTATATAGGGTCAGCCACTCTAGGGTTAGGGTTGGTCTATGCAAGATGTCTCAAATGCCCTCCAAGGGTTGTCATGAAGAGTTTAGCTAATGAGAGGTTTAACTAATGAATGTTCTAATATTAAATGAATGAGGATTATATTCATTTTCTCTATTTTAACTAATTAACCAAGACTAATTTATTGGGTTACTTTATTTGTCATGACAAGTCTAGTTGGGTTCAAGTCTAGTCTAACTAAGGGGCTAATCATGCACCAACCTCTATATGAATTAATTATATATAAACAACCATACCAATTATTATGGAAATAAAATATAACAATAATAATTATATAAAATAACAAAAATATCCCTATCTTGAAAAGTGGTAGTTACAACAAATTTAACCCAATTCACAACCGTTCCCTCTCAATGTTATCATCTAAGAAGCAATGGAGCTTGGATTTCAATGAGCACTTGAACGAAGATGAATTGGCAAGGAGATCGTATCCTAATTGTGTCCATTGAACATTTTATTGTAAATCCATCTTTCAATAGGTAAATTATAAATCCAACCCTTAAATTAGACTCTAAATCCAACCCTTGGCTTAGGGCTACCCATAGGATCAAGAATTATGTCCATATGACTTGTATTATTGAAGTTATATGATGATTTGTGTCCAAATAGGGGAAATTACGAGAATGATACATCAATTGTGTGTCATGAGACAAATTATATATAATTAGACTTAGATCGGGGTTGTGGGACTATGAACGTGTCCATAATTGGATACGAGTAGGCTGTATCATGGTAATTTGTGATACGGTATGATTCAGGGTTCATTTTTGTGTGATTTGTAAAATGCTCTTCAATTCTTAGTATATCAAGTTGTATTAGTTATTATATTAAGTATTTGATATACTCCATGTTACATATCCAACAAAGTATCAAATTTCCAAATACTACACAATACTCATTCATATATATATCAAATACTTAATATAATAACTAATACAAATTGCTACACTAAGAATTGAAGAGCATTTTACAAATCACTCAAAAATGAACCCCGAATCATACCGTATCACAAATTACCATGCCAAGTGTTTGATTTAATACTCATAGTGTGTGTGTGTGTGTGTGTGTGTGTATATATATATATATATATATATATATATATATATATATAAAGAGATAAGGTTGATAGTTATATATTTGATGGGGTTAGTGTTTAGTGTATTAGTGAGTATGTAGAATGTGAGTTAGAGTGTCTATGTTTGAGAGAGCTAAGTGTGCCTGTAGATATCAGTTGTGAGAGAAGCTCGGGTATCATGCAACAGCAGCAGCATTAGTAGTATGCAGTAGTAGCAGCATAGGCAGTAGTAGCAACATTAGCAGTATGCAGTAGTAGCAGCATAGGCAGCAACAACAACAACATTAGCAGTATATAGTAGTAGCAGTAATGGCTAGTGCAGCAGTGCACAAATGGGCACTACAGAGCATCTGTCAATTAGTGCTGCAGCTGTGTGTTGCTGCTAGAGGCAACATTGGTTAAGGGGGAAACTTGACAACAACAACTGAGGCAATGGACTCGGGTAAGTATCAGTGATGGGGGTTATCAATGTATAGAGGTATATGTAGGTAGATAAGGTGCAGTATCAGAATAGATATCATAATGGGGAGGAAACAGGGATGTGCACTGGATACTCGTGCATATGAGTGTCTGTGTGTGAGAGTTGCTCTTGATGCAGTCCAAATGCAGTAAAATAGGTAGTAGTCTAGTGAGAGATGTATAAGTGTGGGTTTTTGATACTAAGTATCAGTGAGCTGTCATATTATGGAGTCTAAGTGAATATGGGGTATTTTAAGTGAGGGTTGTAGGGACTTGATACCAGAATATTGGTAATATGTTAGAATGTGAGAGTAAGGAAGGGGGGAGGCAAGTACTAGTATGTAGTTAGGATATTATATATGATATGAGATTCCTAGCTAAGGTATTTAGATACCAAGTTAGTTAAGGTATATAGATAGTAGATATCAAGTATATAACTAAGGTATCGAAATAGAGTTGAGTTTAGATATGCTAAGTATCACCAGTAACAGAGGCAACTAGTTGATACTCATAAGTTATATATAGTACTTGGTATATTTGGCTAGTATTAGTCTAGGAACATGGTAATGACTTAGTATAGCTAATGTAAGCTAGTGTTAACTAGTTAGTGACCAATATAGGCTAACTAATTAGTGTTGGACCTAGATATAGCTAGTTTGACTAAGGTTGATCCAGTTTGACCTGGTTTGACTAGTATGACCTAGAAATGACCTAAAAAAGCATATTTTGACTCATTTTAGTTTCTTATCACTTCATTACACCCAAGTGACATAATATCTCATATATAGGTCTGTGTGACAATAACTCGGATACGAAGATACACCATTTTCTCAGGACCACGGGCGAGTACATCTTTCTGTTAGTTTTATTTCTTGATAGTATATATATCACTTGTTCTAGAACTGATATACCTGATTATGACACATTGTTATACCGACTTGTACTATATGGATCTTATCAGGAGATGTTATCCCCTTACCGTGTTCAATATGTACTCCTTACACATGTATTTCATCGCGTGTATCGGGTATTATTTTTCATGTACTTTATGTGCTCTCACTATCCTATGTGCTAGTGTGTTTATATTATAATCATGTGCGCAACGTGTCATGATTGGATCCATGAGTATTGGTTGGAGCGGGGGAGTAGAAGTTGGTTATGTGATCAAAACTCTTAGCGTAATCATGTGAATATCGATTATGCACTTCACGTATAATCGAGTTACCTTAGAATAATCATATGCAATCCAAGCCGACCATATATCAAACTTATGCTCTAAATCACAAAGACAATATTCTAGTTTTTCTTACTTACAGTTCATTCCATATTGCATGTATTTACTTTTTCAGTTCCTATTGTATTTATTTGCATATTTTGTCTATATTTTTATTTCCTAATGCATCTTATATTCTTTTCTTTTACTTGTCATATATTTTCTACTATGTATTTGGAACTGCTTTCAGAGTTTTGTACTTTGCTCCAATCCTGATTGAATATATTTTTTAAATAATTGGCTAGAGGAGCTGTGTCCCACTTATTATGGGCCGCAAGACGGCGAGCTACTAGAGGGTACTCCTCTAGAGCAGAAGGACTTAGTGCTAGTGTCCGAGGAGGCTTAGATATTTATTTTGGATATTGTATTAGTCTCATTATTAGACTATTGACATATATATATATATATATATATATATATATATATATATATATATATATATATATATTATTTGGGAGTCGTGTTGTGCCTAGACTTATGGATTTGGACTTGCGATGTATTGTGACTCCTTATTTCTTTCTTCTATTTCATATCGTACTTCTATCTTCCTTAGTTTGATAATATGATTGAGTATTGGTTAGCATTTACCATATATCATTTTGTTCCTCCATTTGTAGTAGAGATAGCATCACATGTACTATTATATATTGTGTGAGATAGTATTGTTGACCTAGACAATGTTCTACCGTCGATGTTGCGACGTAGGTTGGACGTACACATGTACTCGTGCCCTTACAGAGGGTACGGGTCGTGATAGATGATGTGCCCCAAGAATGATGCATGATCTAACCAGAACTCATACTTATTGAGTTAGCATTGTAAATCCCCTGACCCAAATCTAGGATTAGAATTCATTTAGTGTTATTTTGAAAAATTAATGGAGTTATGGATTTGCCTTATTTAATTTAATTCACTTGATGTACCTTATCGTTGCTTCGATATTTGGAGCGCTACTCTAGCTTTTACCTTCAAACAAATTTTACACCTTTAACCTAGACATGCCAGTCTTCCATTCTGACCTTTGTGTCACTCATAAATACTCTCTCTTGTGCTTCATTTTAATCGCACAATATTCATCATAGTTATCTAATTTTAAACCTACACTTTGCACCTATGGCAGTTCCAATCAAAATTGGAGATAAAATCTCTACCTGTTTCGTGCAACCCAATATATGACGATAATATATTCTAAGTCTACTACGTCCATGACCCTTGTGTCACTCCCAGTTGAGACCCCATGCACTTCCAATTTATTAAGAACACCAATGACACAATTTCTATTTGATTTGGAGCAACCGACTCAACCTAACCCAAAACTAGACCAAACCACAATCCAAACCCACACTCACACCCTCATAGCTCATACAAAATACCATACACCAATTTTCCCTCTATAACATAACAAATATATATTTTATCCTCATCCAATCCCAATTCTCCTCTTTGTGCAAGTCCTAAACTATTGAGGACCTTTGTACAAATAATTTGCCATGTGTCCACTTCCTATTGGTTGGGACAAATGACAAAACCCACTTTTGAAGAGCTTGACCGGTCATATGCACCTTTCTCTCTATTTTTGCATGGCGCTACCTAACAAAATGTGCCTACAAGCCATCCCAACCCTCCATGCAAACTCAAACACATCTCCACCATCCTTTTCCTTCATGACAACCTAAGATCCATGCCTAGGGAACCGTCGGCCCTAATCCCAAGGCCCCCTCTTTCCTTCTTCATTAAATACACCTCTTCTCTCTCTCTCTCTCTCTCTCTTGATTTATCATTCTTCTTCATTCTCCATCTCATTCTTCACCTCTCCCCCTCCTTAAACCAAAACCACATCCATTACCTTCATCTCCATCAACACCACCACCATCACAGCCACCTCCTCATTTTCCCTTCAACCCGCTACCACCACTGCCCCCTCTCTAACCGATAACACCACCACCATTGCCCTAGCTCCAGCTCCAGCAACCCGCCACCATCACCACCACCACCACCACCATCACCATTCTCCTCACCATCATTACCATCCCGACCTTTCCTTCCTTCTTTCAATACCGACACCACCACCATCAACCACCATAGCAAACGACCACCACCACTATTATCCCCTCCTCACAGCAGCACCTCCACCACCCTCACGACAATGACGATGACTACCACCACCACCATCGACAGCCTCCACCACCACCATCATATCTACGACCAACACCACCACCAACGACAGTCACCATCATCACCTTCACCTCTCCTTATCCTTATCACCTCCCCGAAATTCTTTACTACTCCGACCAACATCACCAACCCCCACGACCTCCACCATCAGCCACCTCCCTCCACCGTGCTACGACCGCTACATTGCGGCTGCATCTGATGTTGTACTAGCTGCTGCTGCTGCCAACATTGCTTCTACTGTTGTTGTTCTTCTCCTTCTTCATCCTACCTGGCTCGAGCACCCCCTTCACCTCCATTTTCTTTGAACTCAAGGTAATGTTCTCCTCTTCCTCTTCATCTTATCTTCTTATATATATATATATATATATATATATATATATATATATATATATATATATATATATATATATATATATATAATTTTTTTGATCTTGTTCTTCCTCTTGTATATATATACATATGTAGGAATTTGTTATTCATCCTAATATATATATGCATGACCTCTTATTCTTTTTCTAATATATATAATCATGCACTTTATCTCTTGTTCGTCCTCTAAAATTATTGTATAGATATATATACATATGTATATATGTATATTTATATAAACACTTGCCTTGACAACTATCTACCACATGTTTAACCAATTTTAATAATTAATTTCATATTATTATTTGATCAAATGATTAGTTTAAGTGTTGAATATTATGGCATGAGTTAGTTTTTAATGAAAGACTTGTACTTGGGGATGGCTAGTGCTAATATGAAGTGCAAGGTTGAGAGTGTTATCACCATAACTAGGTTAAATTCTTGCTTAAATTATTTTGTGCACTTGTGAGGAAGTTAGGAATTTCAAGTTTAACAAATTAGAATGCCATGTTAGTGTACATACAAAAGTAGATGTAATTTGTCATTTGGTTGTGGGCACTTGTTGTTGTGCAAATATTAGAGAAATTGGGCTTTGTAATTGATGGTAAATATTAGAGGATATGATGATGGTTTATTTATATAAATGAGAGACCCTAACCTATTTCTAAATGCAGAAGTTGAACATCGGGTTAAATAGACACTTGCTAGTAGTATAGTTAACAACTTTAATTTGTTGTGCACAAATATTAGAGGATATTTTATATACTTGTGCACGGATACCTAGAGAGAGAATACTAGTAACCTATGTGTTAGAGGTACAACTTAGCACCTACAAAAATTCTAGTTGTGACCACGATTGTGTTATATGAGAAATCATCCATTTGGAGGACTTATAGATGTAGTGTGACACGTAGACTTAGTGTTTATACACTTTCTTGGTCCTTGACTAGTCAACCCTAGCCAACCTGCTTAGTTAGAACGCTTGTGACTCAATACGTTTTGTATATTGTACTCTTTTGTATGCTTAGTGTAGCGTAATATAGTGATTGATATATTATTATTTTATACATAGGCACCCAGGACAGTTCTACCTTGGTTGCAGGTTTCGGATCCCTACTTGCTCACGTCGGAGTTCCAAGCAAGTATACATTGCCTTGTTGTACTGTTTAAATTCAGTTATTACAGTTCACATATTGCTTTCCATATTACATAACTATGCGCGTCTGAGAATGACTCGGATGCAGTCAACAAAGACGTTGATGTTAGAACTTGTGTTTGACCTAGTGTCTAGTAGACACACCTAATGTTGTGGAGTTATCATTATGACTCCTAAGCCTTGTCACGTATTATTTTACGTCACAGAGTAAGTTCATGATATGATACATGCTTACGCACATGACTGATCATCGGTGCGAGTAGCACGTGTGACGGTATTTAACATAGTTGTATAGTTCTTTAGCGACTTGCATTATAGTACGAGATGTCCACGTCGTATTCGCGACTTTATATTGGCATTGGACGGGGAAGATAATTAGTAGGCCCTATGGGACAGACATTTGGTGTCACGCCCCAGTCCCAAAATGCCGAGGGACTGGAGACGTGCGCAATGGCCAGCAGCACGCACCGATGGACACCCAATTTAATGGATCCATCAGGGCATGCTTAAGCTGTAGTCTAACAGGAATTAGGGCAATTGTTACAAGTCACGGGTTATTCTATTCTCATCCACAACAGATAATCACAGATTAAAAGACAGAGTAATGCAAATAGAAATAACTGTCAAATCTCAATAAATTCCTCGGGAAACAATCCGAGAATATGTCTGGTACAATAATGCAAATAGACAGGAAATAATCAACTGGAAATAGAAATAACTGACTACATACGGCCAATGCTCAGGAGAAGTCCTCTGGTACGATCTCGGCCTCAGGTCCTGGTACAGCTCCTGGAAGTGCTCCTGTACGGGGTATCTCTGGATGGATCTCCTCGGCTATACCTGGGGACATCATCCATTCCAGGTCCTCAGGGGACATAACAAGGTACAGATAATACAAGCCAAATATAAGCAGTGCAGAAACAAATAAGCAATAGGGTAAACTATGTAACCAGCTAAGTGAAATGCAACATGAGAGCAGTACAAGAACCCAGGCTGAAACTACTACAAGCTCGGTGTCGGGGAGCCGGTAGCAGTGATATCATGTAGTTGTCTAGCTCACGATGGGAGACTAAGACGCCGGCATAATATAAAATTAACCTGTAGCCTGTGTGTCTCTCTCCACCCAATGTAATCACGCATATCATGACCATAACGTCTCATGTCCATGTCAGCGGGATTATAACTAATGCAACAAGTCATACTGTCTATAAATAAATATCTCTGTCAAGTCCTGTATCCTATACAGAATCACCACAAGTATCTCAGGAAGATTCTGTCCATGAATAGTGTCAAGTGTCCTGGGTTCTGGAGTACTTGATAAGACAAGTACCAAGAGTAAGGGTATCGAATGTCCATCACTAATGACGTACCCAACTCCGCGTACGGGGTTGGCACCCGACTATGATCGGACACTAAGTATGTCACACGTTTCCTAGGTTAAGCAGTTAAAACAAGTTTATATGATTTTACACAAGAAATCCAGCAAAATATTATCACAGAAACTACTGAGAATTGACAAGCTTTACTTGCCCACTGATGCATAATTAAGTCCAGAAAATAAATAGCAAGCTGCAGGGTTTGGCAAGGTACACTTGCCTGTGGTTCCGACTCTGTTTGCAGTTCTGACTTCAGCGAAAATTACAGGCGGTACTCCGGTTGCTGAAATAAACATCACCATCAGATCCAGAAAATATCAATCAGCTAGAAACGCCATTCCTTGGGTCCAATTTGGAGATAAGGGCAAAACCGGTAATTTTGGGCCAAAACGGGGTCCACCGATGGGCCCACTTTGCACCGAAAAATGTGTCAGGGTCACGGTCTCCAAATTCACCAAACTTAGTGTCAGCAGGTCAGGAACGACGATACGAATCCAATGGAACTTCCAGAATTGGATTCCGATGAGCCGATCACAAAATCGCCCGTCGAGCGGGGCCTGTAGGGCCCACGACACGCGATTTCGTCAACGTTCTCAGAATTGAACCAAACTTGGCTCACAGGACCAGCGTATCGCTACGAGTCTGATGGCGCAAGTTTCGTTTCAATCCGACGTGTGTGCACAAAGTTAGGGTGAATTACAGAAAAGTCGGATACGGGACGATGTCCGCGAATACGCGTTGATTTCGGTGTGCACGCACACCCGAATCGACTTCTGCGAAATCCCGCACGTCCGTATCAACGAAGCGCACATATCTGTGAAGACCGCGCGCGACCAAGTTGTCCCGTTTGGCAGGGCGTACCCAGTTCCGGGGTAAAACAGGTCGTTATTTTTCCTGTTTTTGGATCGCGGTGTGCGATCACCACAGGACGCGATGCCCGGAGCGGTTTGTCCGGGCACCGAGAAGGTCATACAGGCTTCGCAACGCAATTTACGGAATCGAAAACAGAGCTACGAGCAAGAAGATACACGCACCTGAACGGGACCCAAAAACCGGGGTCGATATCGTTTCCGACACGTGTCCGACACGTGTCCGACACAGGGAAAGAATTAGGGTTAGGGTTTGACCCTGCGGCAGCTCAGGACGGCGCTTAGGCGGGGAGGGCTGGCCGGCTGCTGCGCGGTGAGACGGCGGCCGTCGTAGACGCTGCGGGCGGTGGAGGCGGCGCCGCTGCTCCTGGCTGCTGTTGTGGCCGGCTGTGGCTGCTGTCGACGGGCCGGAGGCAGGCGGAGGAGGAGGAGAAGAGGAGGGGCGGTGGAGGCGACGTCGGCGTGCGGCGCGGCGGAGGCGGAGTTGACCGGGCGGTGGCGTTGGGTGGCTGTCGAGCGGAGGGGAGAAGAGCCGAGGGGGTTTTATAATCGGGGGGAGGCTGGGGATGGCCGGGAATGGCGGGGAGAGGGGTGGTCGTGGGGTGAGGTGGCCGGCCGGAGCGGGCGGCGCGCCGGGCGGGGCGGCGCAGGACGCGGGGAGAGGGAGAGGGTCGTGGGGGGTGCGGGTTCGGGCACGGACGGGTCGGGTTTGGCGGATCCGACCCGACCCGTTAGGCCAGGGTCTTGGGCCGGGTGGGGCTGGGCCGGGCCGGCCCAAAATATATAATAATAATAATAATAATAATAATAATAATAATAAAACAATTAATAAATAATTAATTAATTAACTAAATAAATATTTTTTAGGTGTTTTAAAATAGGTCCGGGGCCCAATAATTTCCAGAAAAATTGTCCTAACTCCAGTTTTCCATTTTACACTCAAAAATATTATTTTCATAATATTTTAATATCATTTATTATCTATTAAAAATTATTTAATAATTTAAAACCCTGTTTTTAATTACAGAAAATTCTTTGTGAAAAATCCAGATTTTAAAATTTTGAAAAATCAGGGGGTTTGCAATCTACCCCCCTTAAGAGAATTGCGTCCTCGCAATCAAAGAATAACCGACCAACTGAGATGACGCGGTCGCAAGCATCGTTCGCAAAATATATCGCAAGATACTTAGGGAATTACTGTTTCCCTAACAATGAAAGTTATGCATTTCCAGAGAAAATCTAGTTAAAGAAAAGATCTACAACTTTTATGAAAACCAGGTATTATTAACAAGTTGTAATTTACTAGGTTGGGGCTGAGGTCACGAACCAAGAGGCACGAGCTACAACAAGACTAGAAATGGATAACTACGAATCACTTACGCGCATTGGCTACTCCACGAGTCTGCGCGTTCTCCACTGTCATCGTCAGGGTTGCTCGTGTCCTTGCAATCGATTCTTCTGTTGCTGAGCCTGCTGGAAGAGTAGTTCCTGGGGTATCAAGGGTAGCCTCGACAGGTACCCTCCTGGAGCTGGTGGTAGGACTTCTTGAACTTCTGTTTGCGGTACTTCCAATGCTGGAGAGGCTGACCTCGGTACTGGTAACGCTCGTTGGTTTACCCTTGGTGCTCCTTCTTGACGCTCAGGGCATTCCCTTAGAAAATGCTGACTGGATCCGCAAGCCAAACATAATCTCATTTTCCGTCTGCACTTGTTCTCTATATGACCTCGCCGGTGACAATATGGACAAACAGGTATTGCCTGTGGAGATGCTTCTGGTGGCTGGTGTATGTGAGGTCTTTTTGCAACTTCTTCTTGTTGTGCTCTGGCTGGTGCTGACGTGGATGGCCGCTTCAGACTGGTCTCCCTTCTGATGACGCGCTCAATGCGTCGCGCTGCAGCAAGGACGTCCGGGTACAAAGTAGGTACAACGGATCCAATTAGTTTCTGTAGCTCAATGTTTAGTCCGTCGAAGAATTTCTTAGCCTTCTCTTCTTCTGTCGGGATCAATGTTGGAGCGAAGCGACTTAGACGAATGAACTCAGCGTTGTACTCTTCCACCGTCTTAGTATCCTGAGTGAGGTGATTAAACTTGTCCCGAAGTTCTGATCGAGCGACAGCTGGAATGTACATCTCCTGAAAGAGTCTAGAGAACTCTTCCCAAGTGGCTCGGTCTGGTCCGAGCCATGCCTCCTCGGATAGTCACCAGTGATGTGCATTGTTCGTCAACTGCATTCTGACGACAGTCATCCAACGCTCCTTTGGAAGCTCAGCTGCTTCTAATTGATGTTGAGTGTTGGTGAGCCACTCATGAACTTCAGTGGGCTCTTCTTTGCCTGAGAAGGTACGAGGCTTCAGCTGGCGAAAATCAGAAATAGAGCCCGTCGTTGGTCGTCGTGCTGGTAGGTCTGCCTGCTCTAGTGCGGTTACTAGGCTGCGACTGAAAGCCTCTTGTTGAGCTTGCGTTATTGCATAGATCATTTGAAACATCTGCTGCCCGTCCATGGCCTGCCCTGGTGGAATTACGGGCATTGGTGGAGTAAATTGCGTCGATGGTGGAGTGTCATCTTGCTGGATTCTCGGGACATGTTGTTGAGCTGACTTTCCTCCATCCACTGGTGTTACTTCGTCTTCGTTGGTTACCTCAGCATCTCGTGGTGACGTTATGGGAGTCTCGTCGTTTGCTCGTGAATCCATAACCCTGCAACCAAAATAACCATAAGAGGCGCACAGGAATCAAGGCAGGATGCAAGTCAAGGAATTAATTCGAAGTCGATATGGATATCAAGAACGTTTCAAACAAGTGGATGAGATCCTAAAAACTTATCCTATTTTATTGCAGGCCTGTTCGGTCCCTGAGTTAAAACCGAACAATTTAGTCGTTGACCTGCATGGGCCACCACAAAAACCATGTCACGCCCCAGTCCCAAAATACCGAGGGACTGGAGACGTGCGCAATGGCCAGCAGCACGCACCGATGGACACCCAATTTAATGGATCCATCAGGGCATGCTTAAGCTGTAGTCTAACAGGAATTAGGGCAATTGTTACAAGTCACGGGTTATTCTATTCTCATCCACAACAGATAATCACAGATTAAAAGACAGAGTAATACAAATAGAAATAACTGTCAAATCTCAATAAATCCTCGGGAAACAATCCGAGAATATGTCTGGTACAACAATGCAAATAGACAGGAAATAATCAACTGGAAATAGAAATAACTGATTACATACGGCCAATGCTCAGGAGAAGTCCTCTGGTACGATCTCGGCCTCAGGTCCTGGTACAGCTCCTGGAAGTGCTCCTGTACGGGGTATCTCTGGATGGATCTCCTCGGCTATACCTGGGGACATCATCCATTCCAGGTCCTCAGGGGACATAGCAAGGTACAGATAATACAAGCTAAATATAAGCAGTGCAGAAACAAATAAGCAATAGGGTAAACTATGTAACCAGCTAAGTGAAATGCAACATGAGAGCAGTACAAGAACCCAGGCTGAAACTACTACAAGCTCGGTGTCGGGGAGCCGGTAGCAGTGATATCATGTAGTTGTCTAGCTCACGATGGGAGACTAAGACGCCGGCATAATATAAAATCAACCTGTAGCCTGTGTGTCTCTCCCCACCCAATGTAATCACGCATATCATGACCATAACGTCTCATGTCTATGTTAGCAGGATTATAACTAATGCAACAAGTCATACTGTCTATAAATAAATATCTCTGTCAAGTCCTGTATCCTATACAGAATCACCACAAGTATCTCAGGAAGATTCTGTCCATGAATAGTGTCAAGTGTCCTGGGTTCTGGAGTACTTGATAAGACAAGTACCAAGAGTAAGGGTATCGAATGTCCATCACTAATGACGTACCCAACTCCGCGTACGGGGTTGGCACCCGACTATGATCGGACACTAAGTACGTCGCACGTTTCCTTGGTTAAGCAGTTAAAACAAGTTTATATGATTTTACACAAGAAATTCAACAAAATATTATCACAGGAACTACTGAGAATTGACAAGCTTTACTTGTCCACTGATGCATAATTAAGTCCAGAAAATAAATAGCAAGCTGTAGGGTTTGGCAAGGTACACTTGCCTGTGGTTCCGGCTCTGTTTGCAGTTCTGACTTCAGCGAAAATTGCAGGCGGTACTCCGGTTGCTAAAATAAATATCACCATCAGATCCAGAAAATATCAATCAGCTAGAAATGCCATTCCTTGGGTCCAATTTGGAGACAAGGGCAAAAACGGTAATTTCGGACCAAAACGGGGTCCACCGGTGGACCCGCTTTGCACCGAAAAATGTGTCAGGATCAACGGTCTCCAAATTCACCAAACTTAGTGTCAACAGATCAGGAACGACGATACGAATCCAACGAAACTTCCAGAATTGGATTCCGATGAGCCGATCACAAAATCGCCCGTCGAGCGGGGCTTGTGGGGCCCACGACACGCGATTTCGTCAACGTTCTCAGAATCGAACCAAACTTGGCTCACAGGACCAGCGTATCGCTACGAGTCCGATGGCGCAAGTTTCGTTTCAATCCGACGTGTGTGCACAAAGTTAGGGTAAATTGCAGAAAAGTCGAATACGGGGCGATGTCCGCGGATACGCGTTGATTCCGGTGTGCACGCACACCCGAATTGACTTCTGCGAAATCCCGCACGTCCGTATCAACGAAGCGCACGTATCTGTGAAGACCGCGTGCGACAAAGTTATCCCGTTTGGCGGGGCGTACCCAGTTCCGGGGTGAAACAGGTCATTTTTCCTGTTTTTGGATCGCGGTGTGCGATCACCACAGGACGCGATGCCCCGAGCGGTTTGTCCGGGCACCGAGAGGGTCATACAGGCTTCGTAACGCAATTTACGGAATCGAAAACAGAGCTACGAGCAAGAAGATACACGCACCTGAACGGGACCCGAAAACCGGGGTCGAAATCGTTTCCGACACGTGTCTGACACGTGTCGGACACAGGGAAAGAATTAGGGTTAGGGTTTGACCCTGCGGCTGCTCAGGGCGGCGCTGAGGCGGGGAGGGCTGGCCGGCTGCTGCGCGGCGAGACGGCGGCCGTCGTCGGCGTTGCGGGCGGTGGAGACTGCGCCGCTGCTCCTGACTGCTGCTGTGGCCGGCTGTGGCTGCTGTCGACGGGCCGGAGGCAGGCGGAGGAGGAGGAGAAGAGGAGGGGCGGTAGAGGCGACGTCGGCGTGCGGCGCGGCGGAGGCGGAGGGGACCGGGCGGTTGCGTTGGGTGGCTGTCGAGCGGAGGGGAGAAGAGCCGAGGGGGTTTTATAGTCGGGGGGAGGCTGGGGATGGCCGGGAATGGCGGAGAGAGGGGTGGTCGTGGGGTGAGGTGGCCGGCCGGAGCGGGCGGCGCACCGGGCGGGGTGGCGCAGGACGCGGGGAGAGGGAGAGGGTCGTGGGGGGTGCGGGTTCTGGCACGGGCGGGTCGAGTCTGGCGGATCCGACCCGACCCGTTAGGCCAGGGTCTTGGGCCGGGTGGGGCTGGGCCGGGCCGGGCCGGCCCAAAATATATAGTAATAATAATAATAATAATAAAATAATTAATAAATAAATAATTAAATAATTAAATAAATACTTTTTAGGTGTTTTAAAATAGGTCCGGGGCCCAATAATTTCTAGAAAAATTGCCCTAAGTCCAGTTTTCCATTTTACACTCAAAAATATTATTTTTCATAATATTTTAATATCATTTATTATCTATTAAAAATCATTTAATAATTTAAAACCCTGTTTTTAATTACAGAAAATTCCCAAAAAATTCCAAAAAATTATGAAAAATCCAGATTTTAAAATTTTGAAAAATCAGGGGGTTTACATTTGACTACCGTAGTTTCAGAGTAAAGTATGGGGTTGTGAGCCTCAGTGTTACCCGGTTATGGGCTATGTGTTGCCCGGTTATGGGCAATATACTACCCGGTTATGGACATATATGCTTGTCGATACATCCGGCAGAGGTTACTAGCTGTGCGCTATCATGGTCGGTGATGTAGTCAGCATATACTTCTAGCATCCAGTTTACAGCTAATGCCAGATACTTAGCCTCTGGCTTGACGCTACGCTTTATACCTTTTACCTACCCATACGTACCAAGGTTGTCTTCAAGTGCATTTCACTTAGCTGGTTAGTTCACCCTCGAGTTTACATAATATTTACTTTATGGCATGTACTTTTGTATCTTGTTACGTCACTCTGAGGACCTGGTTCCTTTCCAGATCCGAACGAGCACTTGTACCCTACTATCTACGGAGCAGGAGTGAAGACCAGATTCGTGGCTGAGGACTTTGAGGTATTTCCAGAGGAGTTCCCATAATTTGGGGTACACCACTGCTTTGGGCTAGAGTATCTTTATCTAGCTTGTTGATGCTCTAGTCTATTTATCTTACTACTTTTCGTACTTTTATTTTATTATTGTATTTCGGTGGGTTTCTCCCCTTCAGACTATTCCAGATGTATTATAGATATTCAGACTCTTGTATTTCACTTACCAGCACTTACTATAGTCATTATTATATTATTTCTGTGGATGAGATTAGTTATTTACCTATTTCTTGTTAGCATAGCATATTAGACTTGATATTATTTTAGGAAAGTGTAGTACGCTTTGTCGGGTCCATTAAATTGGGAAATCCTTTGGAGTCGTATTAGCTGTCCATTGTCACATGGCCTGGTCCCATGTATTTTGGGACTGGGGCGTGACAAGCATATAACTGATGCTCCCTCAGAACTTGCAACACTTTTCGAAGATACTTTTTTCATGCTCTTCTTCATTGTTGGAGTAGACAAGAGTGTCATCGATGAATACCACTACAAATTGATCTAGGTATAGCATGAAGATATGATTCATCAAATCCATAAATATTGCTGGTTCATTAGTTAATCCGAATGACATAACTAAGAATTCGTAATGTCCATATCGAGATCAAAATTCTTTCTTCGGTATATCTTGCTCCCGGACTCTCACTTGATAATATCCTAATCGAAGGTCTATCTTGGAAAATACTTATGATTCACCCAACTGGTCAAGCAAATCATCAATCTTAGGAAATGGATACTTGTTCTTCACTGTCAAGGCATTCAACTACCTATAGTCGATACACAACCGTGTCGACCCATCCTTCTTCTTTACTAGAAGCGTTGATGCTCCCCATGGTGATCTACTAGCCCAAATAAACTTCTTCGCCTTCAACTCTTCCACGTGATGGTACAACGGGTTAAGTTCTATCGATGACATATGATAGTCCTTACTGGAAATTGGCTCAGCTCTTGGTTTCAACTCTATGCAGAACTCCACTTCCCTTACTGGGGGTAATCCAGGAAGCTCTTCCGAAAATACATCAAGAAATTCTTCAATTATTCTGGGAAACTGAACTTCAACTCCTGCGGCAATGCCACCTTCATGCTGATCCTTCATCGTTCTACTAAAGATAAATTCTTCCTTGTCCGGGATGTTAAACCACACTCTACCCCTACAGTAATCTATCATCGTATGACTGTCTCTCAACCAATCCATGCCTAAAATAACGTCGAAGTTACCCATAAGGAACTAGATCAACTTTGTAGGTAATAAATGCATGCACACTACGATTGGATACGCTAAACATACTCTACTGACTTCTACGAGTCCATTACCGGTGAGCATATTTAGCCTCTCTGGCAATGCCTCGAACTCCAATCCAATACGTGTCACAAATCGTGTACATACAAATAAATGGGATGCTCCCGAATCAAATAATACTATGACAGAAAAAGATGTAATAAGAATGTTACCCGCCACCACGTCACCTGATGCCAAGGCCTTCCCTAGAGATAGGGTAAAAGCTTATCCTTGGCCTTGCGATGCTCCTTGAATACGCAGTTGTGGCCTCTGCTGCCCATACTGCTAGTTCCTCTAATGGTTGTACATCTGAGTTTGCGTCGGCAATAGACGCTGAGCTAATGGACCGATCTCCAGTGCTGGTCCTCTGTTCTGAGCTGCTCCTGGTGCTGGTAGTGCTAACCGCTACGCCAGTCCTTCAATCCTCTGCATCATCGGACAATTGGCAATCCGATAATCTGGACTACCACATCGTAGGCAAAATCCCTGTTCTTCCCTATATACATCTTTAGTATGGCCTCCATTGCGACAATACGTACATCCGACTGGGGCTCCCAATCGCTGTTGCTGTTGCTATTGCTGCCTCGACTGGTTCGACCGAGCTGGTGTTGTTGTTGCCGATGCTACTGGCCTCCTTGGCGATGTGTCATGAATGCGAACGCTAGGAGATGGTGCTGACGTTCTTTGTGCTTGTCCTCCTCCTCCGCTTTGCGCATGATACCTCTTCTGGCCTCCCGTCCTTGAAGCTAACCACTGCATCATCAACTCATGTCATCTAGATGCGATCAATACTTCATCGAAAGTCTGGTAGTTATAGCCCTCTACCAGTTGATGAATCTACAGATGAAGTCCATACTGGAACCTCATCGCCCTCTCTGGTTCTGTTGCTACCATCGTCAGAGCAAATCTGCTAAACCTGTAGAACTCCATCGCGTAGCCATCCACTGTCCTTCCAGACTGTTTGAGATTGATAAACCTCTGTTGTAGCTCATACTGTTCTACCACTTTGAAATACTTAACCCTAAAATGGGTCCTGAAGTTATCCCATGAAATATGTTGTCTTAATAACTTCTTCTGCTGCCCACCAATCTCTACCAAGGTCCTGGAGTTGCAATCGAACTTGATCAACTTGTTCCTCGACTGCAACCTTTGTCGCTGTCGGTATTATTTTAATGTTCTGTAGCCAAGCATCTGCGGTAATGGCATCCTTTGTGCCATAAAAGTACTTAGGGTTGAGACAACAGAATCTCACTGATGCCCCTGAATCTTTTCTAATAATCCTTTCCAAGGTCATATGTAATCCTTGGTTCAACAAGACATTTTGCTCTTGCTGCTGAAGATGCTGATGTTGTTGCGTCACCATCAACATGCTCTAGCAATGTCGGTGTATCAAGTGCTACTGGCACTACTGGTACGACCAGGGGTACTGGAGCCTCTGGTACATGGTGCTTCTCGTGCTCCTCGTACTCCTCTATTGATTCTACCATAATCCCTCCAAGTACAGGTGTTGCCTCTCGCTGGGGGGCAACAAATCATTATCCTGTTAAAACTGCTGGTGCTCCACCTACCAATGCTGGAGAAGCCCTAAGTAAAAGTACACAAGATAAATCAAAAACTGGACAAGAAAGGATCGAGGAACCAATGGTATAGAAGTCAAGCTGAGTTTCGAGAAGACGAATTAAGGATTTTATGGAGGAACATGTTTGATTGAGACATCCTATGATCAAGCCACCCCATAAGTCTGAAAAGAAAGCCAGACCTGCATGGGCCACCACTAAAACCTTATCACGCCCCAGATCTAGAATACTGGAGAGCGGAAGAATGACTCAGCCAACCGCACCTTACAGAATACCAAAGTAACCCCCAATGTGTTAAGGTTTTCTAGAGACAAAGGGGTGCATACTACATTCAAGTCTCCTAGGGTCAAGAACTTCTATATCTAAATTATTCGATCAAGTAGCAATAATATAGAACATTTCAGAATAAGTAGTACGGCGTCCCAAACTCCGCATCAGAATATTCTAGAGATCTAGCAGTACAAGTTGATATGTCAGATACATAATCAAAAGTATACATGACAGTGAGTCAAGCTGCAGTCTGAATATAATACAGTCATATAGGGAACTAGTGTCCAGATTTGCCGGCTAACACCTAAAAGAATATTCTTTACAAAAGATGAGCAATGAAACAAGAAAACCCACTCGTGACCCTCAACAGTCATCCTTCTGGTGCTTGCCATCAGTGTGGGAGAAGTAAGCTTGATCCTCAGGTGCTGGTTCTATACCTGGCCACGCAAAACCAGTAGGGTCTGACCCCAAATAGCAAGTACCACAAAGAAAGCACGAAATAAAGAAACAAAACTAGATCTATAACATGAGATGCATGAGCCAACAATTAATATCATATATCCCATCCATGATATGATATGACACCCCTTCACCAAACAAGGACATGAAGTGCCATATCGTATCAAGATAGAATGCGTTCCTTGATTATGGTCAAGCTAAAATATTATGCGTCGTAGTCTCAGTCACAGTTTATCATAACACAATAGCGCAACCGAACAACCAAACAAGGACATGAGTTGAACTATCATGCCACAATAACCTGTGTCCCTAATTCCACTTAACAGAAGGCACAATACACAAGTAGAGATACAATAGAAGAAATAATATAGCTTCAGATCATGGAGTATCATAACACAATGACGTAATCCAACAACCAAACAAGGACATGGGTTGAACCATCATGCCACGATAGCCCACTTTCCTGGATAGGCACCTATATAAGCAAATTAGACGGCCAATCACGTATTACGGCTTAATATGTGATATCTGGGTTATCCCAGTAATGCAATATATAAGTATCCTCAGATCATGCCATAATTGAGCAGGACTGGCTGGACCAATGATATACAAGCAAGAATATATGAAAAGGATATACCAGTCCCTCGCAAGGGCCTTGAGCTACTTAATAATCATTAACAGTTCCAGGCTTTCTATAGAAAATATACTGACTCGATCTTATAATTAAATCAGATACTGTACTCCACTAGTGCAGATGATATACAATATCTATGGTGGCCAGTCTTTACTCCCAGCTAATTTAGAGTGGTTCAACATGCACGATCTTAAAATACCGTTTCCTCCCAATGCTCTACAATTAAGTTTCTTAGTTAACCCTAGGTTAGTTAGAATCTTATATCGTGGTCACATGAATATTCCTTCTTAGATGTCGTACCTTAAGTACGGGCACTCTTGATATGAATCCATATTGTCACTCAAAAGTTAAATATGGATTCATCCAAGTGTGATATAATAATCAATACAATGTAGCCACAGATAAAGTCACTATCCAATTACCATATCTGTGTATGAAAATAATAACATATATCATATAGCAGGAGTATGTGGCATGACGGCTCACTATATATATATATATATATATATATATATATATATATATATATATATATATATATATATATATATATCAAGTAGCACTCTCGGTGCGATAAAGTGTATCAGTACGGATACAATAGTCAGGGCAGGAACAAGTTCTAGTATCCAGATCATGGATAAGTTATCAGGTATCAAGTTATTTAAGATATGATAGTCTAATATTGGTCACATATAATTTGTTACTTTATTATATCGACAAATGAGAATAAGAGTAGTGCGAGAACCCCTTGAGATCAGATCCACAACCCTTAAACTAAATAAGGACCGGGGTTACAGAACGTCACCCGAGTTGAACTACGCCTCTAATTCTATCCAACGTATAGTAAGGTGATCAAGAAAAAGTAAACTAATATGCAAGTAAAATAGCAAGTGCATAGACCCATTCCTTTCAAGCAGTTAGCCGATTCAAACGGCACAAGTGCAACAACCCGACCCGCTTTACTCAGCGAGAATACTCGTTTGAGGCAAAGGATTCCAGACTTGACCCTTCAGGAGTTCAAACTTAGACTTCAAAGGCTCGCTCGGAGTATCGCTCGACCGAGACGAATCATCGCTAAGGTGGGTGGCTACGATGAACTTGTCTTTGCCTAGCTAGCACCCTTAAAATATGGACAATACATGCTAGTCGCTAGGTGAATCACCACTTGCATGCTAATAAAGAATACAACGCACCTATCTAAGAGAATAATCCCATCTTATATTGCTTGTGCTAGAACATAAAAATAAAATTTGACTTATAACTTGGACCCTCGCATGCTAACTTTGCTTCGTACAAGTAGACCAAACTATGCCTCGAGTAGATTATTATGGACCCTTCGTAATGCACTGCTTCACTTGTTTACACTGTACGCCTTATAAATTATGTCGCTCGATATGTCCTTGTATGGCTTCACTCATCGCGCTACCCCTTAGACTCATGCTAAACGTAAAGGTTTATGTTCTAAGGTAGAATATACAATATATTTTCTTATGCTTATGTTTCATATAAATATATGCTTTCCTGCTTACATTATAGCTTGTACTCGTTGCCTCGTTTCAATGCTTGCACATGAATTTATGCCATAATCAAGTAACACTATCCGTATCGTGCATGAATCTAGTTAGCTAGAAGACTACCAAATAGTCCTTATGTTCAATATGAACCTACAAGTATACGTGACCGTTAGGTCGCCAAGGCAGTTCCCAAACTAGGAAAATGCATCAAGTCAAGTTGAACTCTGAACGAGAATCATGTCAAGTAAAGCAAGAATCAGATCTCATGGAGCAATGCTCGTTCAGAACAAGAATCAAGGATTATCATGTCATGTTGTGAATCTAGAAGACCCAAGACTTGCATATCACAGACAACTTGGTAACAAGGAAGATTCTTGAAATCTCGTTCCACAGACGGTCTCCAGGGCACCGGGGTCGATTTGATCTGGACGGAACTCACGCAACAGCCTTTTATGTGCGAGCAGGATGGCGTCTTCGCTTACGCCGCGCCATTCTTGCTCAAAGGCTGATAGTCTCATGTGCTGGACGGGATGGCTTGTGGTGCACCATGTACTTTCGTTGCATTCTATCCTCGCCAATGACTATAACTTATCCTTTATGGCTATGCCAGCGACTCATGTTCATATTGATAAGTCATCCTCGCTTAGCGGTAATCCGCGTGCGAGTTATTTCATCGCATCTAGTAATCGAAAACACCTAAACGAATATGAGTATAACACATTTGTAATTATTTAAACACTTGATCATCTTCTGCAATACCTCTAAATAATACGTGTAACTCATGCACCTGAAATAGAACCTCGCTCATGACACTAGTGTTTTCTTATGTTATTACCCCTGGATTTCATTATATATACTCGTGCTTAGTTTAACTTGGTTTGCCTTGGACAGGAAAGGATGAATGGTAGGTTTATAAGTTTCGTCGTATTACTCTTATATCGCACGCCGCACTGCCACACGAGTTAGGCTTTTCATTATGCCATAAAACTGATCCTAAGACAAGATTAGAAAGATAACTTAATAGATTGTCCATGGAACCTATATAACATATTTGGATTTGTCGAGCGAGCGAGAAGCCTTTCCACTAGTGCATTCATGTACTGATAATCTACCAGATTGTTTGCAAGGTACGAAAGAACCTCATTCGGTGTGGTAACCCCCTTCGTGCGTGCTAAGGCATGGAGTTTACTCTGAAGCCTTAGAACATTACATACGGAACTGAAGCACATATACAAGACATAATGTTGGAACATCGTCTATATATTATTTCACAAATTGTAGCCACTTGGCACGCTTTTATTATTTCAAGAGAGAGAGAGGACTTGAGCGACTTGTAATCTCGGCCTAGCGCCGCTTGTAATACTTCTGTAATATCAATAAATTGCTTATTTTACTTTTATACTTATGTTATTCATTGTTTCCATTATTAACGACTCTGTGAACTTGTTACCAATCGCATATTCGTTTCTTATTCGCTGCATTCGGACTATCTGTGCGACTCTATGGATTAGTTATTTTACCGCCTGTTTGGATCATGGTCTTACACGGGCGCAGCTTACAGTCGTGTGACATTACGTTCATATGAAAACGATCGTCCCGTGGGAAAGCTGACGCGGTGATTCGCGCCCAGCGGGAATGATCAATTACCTGTTGAAGATCAGGGCGTGACATATTGGTATCAGAGCATAGCTTTATGCCTTTGGATTTTGTATCGATTTTCTTAGTTTTGAAAGCTCATTCGTGGGTTATGTACATACGCTCTCTCTCAATATCCCGACGGGATATTCCAAACAATGAGTCTAAATAATTTTAAAAAGTTGTATGTGAATGATATGATTGCTTGTACAAAATTATGATGCGAAGGCCTTTGTTCCGACCCGTGTTAGACTTTATAGGAATAGAATTGTGTTATAATTTGTAAGTTATGTGCGAACCCGAATACCTATACATGATTTCTCAGCTGGTTAGTGTGCGAGATAGAATATCGTTCGAACGGTTAGCTATGCACACAGCCTTTCGGCTAAGTTGTGTTGTGTATCGTACGCCAAGACCTTTTGGTGCAAGCTAATTGCAAGCAAGATTGGGATATCGTTCAGGATAAGGATAAGTCAGACTTAGAATGACAACCGTTAAAAATATTATTAGATTATCGCTAAGGCGAATATAGAAAATTGTGCTTAAATTTTGGAAAATAGCTCGGACGGTATTTCGTGTCGGCAGATACAAATCAGATATGGTTTACTTGGATGACTATCAATAAGGATATATAAGAGACTAATATTTATCAGACGAAGCTTAGGTATCGTACAGTAATTCTAAGGAACGACTCGATGAATATGCAAGCTAGTAATGCGAACACAATTGAGGATTTAATTGGGTGACTTGATTCCTGATTGGTATATAGATTATTTTGGAAATGTTCAAACGAATTCATAGGTCTCGTGCGATAGTTGGTTTGAACGATTGAGAATATCTTGAACAAGTGATAAGGCTTATATCGAATAGTGATTCAAAGTAATAAAATCGATATCTTTGTTAAGAAAACTTGTTGAAAACTTGAAGGATCATACGAACGATTTTAAATTGAATCAAACGGATTAAACTTGAGTAGGATATCGCTCGATAGAAGTTAGCCTGAGAAAGGAATATTGTGGTTCGATGAAAGAGATAAGTGATAACAGATTTGATATGGAGTTTGGAAGAATGATCTTGAATCTAGTTTGAATGATAACTCTTGATAATCAGTCCCAGCAGAGAAAGATTATCCCGCGGGAGCGCCGGCGCGATAATTTCATGTCCGACGGGGATGATCGAACTCACGGGAACATGTTCGATGATTATTCAAACGAACTCGATGAATAGAACGTATCAAAAGTGGATAAACTTTGGTATGAATATTTGAAACTTAGTTGTTTGAGAAATGCCAGAAGTAGACTATGGATTTATCAAACGATAATATTGAAGTTGGATAATTTTACTATACGAATTATAATTTTACTATACGAATTATAATCACGGTATGAACGAATATGAATTGGTGGATAAATATATATAACTTGGATGGAGAAAAATGAAATAATAAGGTGTCTCAATCATTTCGATGATAATCATAACGTTCGATGTTCTTGTCTTGTGCAAGCGTAACTCTATGCTCGTACATGTGTCACGTCCGGATTAGAACGATTATCTAGTGAGAGCATTGGCGTGGTGATCTCACGTCCAGCGAGGATGATCGAACTTGCGGAAGACCGGAGCATGACAACTGAAGGATCGTCTTGACTTATGGTTCGACACGATAAGACGAGTTTGAGAATGCAAGTGAATTGAAAGTATTTCAAGGATAAGTTAGTCTAGAACCTGGAGTAAATCACGCTTGATAGTTTCGTGAACGGATACATAAATTTGTTGGACGACTTGGAGTTATAATCAATGGTTTAGAATTGAGTCATAGCTTGGTTGTCTAGACTAGAAATGGACAATGGGTTCTATCAAACATGCTTAAGGAGATAGACTATGCAAATTGCAAGACTTGTCATGCATCTTGGAAATATCATGGATTTGACTAAACGGACTCAGCCTTATACAAATGAACGTGTTAATGTGAATAGGATAATTTATGCTCGATGTTTAGAAATCTGAGTGAAATGAGCTTGGGTAGAATATCCCGTGCAAAATGAACAATAGTTTGACCTTAAAAATTAGGGCGAACATCGTGCGACGAATTTGCAAGATGAATTGTGTGCTTGAACTTGTACCTATGACCTTGTGAGGTGACCTAGTAATTAGGCAGATGACCCTATGCCGAGTGAAAGAACTTGTGTAACTGACCTTAGCATATTGCTTGAGCAAGCCATAGAACTGGACGGCAAGATTTAGTGTAAGACTTGGAACGGTAAGTGTGTGCTATGTTTGACGCAAACAAAATATACGATAAGACATGGACGCTAGTCGATTGATCAGATAGATCGTGCTTAACGATAGTACAATGCTTAATTATTGGTGGAAATAAAAATAACTTAAATTTTATTGACCCTGTTGGATGTATCATCGTGATTTATAAAACGAGAACCCTTGAGATTTTTATAAGTAGCTTGTCCAACTTCGCTATCGATGAGTTTGGTGGAATGCATATGTTTGAGAGATGCCTTGAAAGTGTGCACGATCCAAGTCTCAATAATATGTTGAACTCGAGTGCAAAAACTTTGCTATCGTTAAGTTGGTTGACATGCATATGTTTGAGGGACGCTTTGAATATGTGCACGATCCAGACTCGCGATATGCTGATCTCGAATGCTAGTGAAAGTGAATATGTTAGATTCGCATGGGCGAGTATAACGACTTGGATGGGTTTTTCTCATCCCTAAATCATCATTCAAGATGGATTTTAACCGATCCTGCATTAAGCGATATATGTTCCGCGCTAAGGCGTAGTAGAGACCGAGTCAGAGCTTTGATTGAATAATAGAGTCATTCAATGAGACCGACCCAGCATACACGCGGCACGGTATAAGGAATGAGTAGAAAATTGTATTCGAACGGATCTAGTGGTACCGATTGCTATGCTTGAGATAGATTCGATAGTTGCGATAGAATGATTTACGCTCAGGAAGTCTCGATAACGAGACTTTTTTAAAATCGTGTATAATGTAACGACCCATTCCGTTTAAGCGGACAACTGATTCAAACGGTGCAAGTGAAATGACCCGACCTACTCTGCTCAGCTAGAACACTCATTTGAGGCAAATGATTCCAGATTTGGCCCTTCAGGAGTTCAGACTTAGACTTTTAAAGGCTTGCTCGGAGTATCGCTCGACCGAGGCGAATCATCTCTGTAATGATCCGCTCAGTATTGTTTGATAATAAATGGAAGAAATAAAACTAGGTTTATACAAAACCTTTTCTTAGGTTTACAAACAAGAAGTACTATTAATCCTATACGAGGATGTTAAGTACAAATTTTAATCTGGATAAATATTGCTATAGGAGTCTGATCTACAGTCAATCACTTTGTCCCTTGGACCACACGATGATGAAGAAGTACCGTAGAAGAAGGAGATTCTTCAAAGATTGCAAGAGGTAGTTGATGCTTGATGCCAAAATCGTCGATCACTACTCTCTGTCTGAGCTCTTCTCTCTCTGTTCTTCGATTTCTTTTAACTCTTTTCGACCTTGGAATTTTTGACCTATCGACCTCTATTCTCTCAATTTTTGACCCTGGACCTCTGTCAATAGAGGTATCTATTTATAGGGTTTTAGTGACAGTAACCGTCCAGTCGGCGTAAAAGCCGGACAGTGGAGAGTGTGGCATTTTTTATGCGGCGGTCATAATAACTGCTACCCACGTATAGATGATCTTCTGAATAAGCGCGTGACGCGTGTCCCATGATGAGAAAATGCGTATAACTGCTGCGAAGATCACGGCATGTAAGCCACGTAGGTAACTGCCCCTTGCGTAGAAAAGGTTGGCGTAGAAGCCAATAACTGTCACCATGGCGTAGAAGCCAAATAGTTGTCAGGTTGGCGTAGAAGCCAAGTGGTTGTCGAGTCGGCATAGAAGCCAAATAGGCGTAGAAGCCTGATGCTGCATGGATAGGTAGCTAGCGTAAAAGATAACTGATCATCCTTCTTTGACTGAGGCCTTGAGCGTATTCTGAACCAAATAGCCTTCTAACGCACAAATGCAAATATAGCCTGAGTTGGCATATTTCAAGGAGATAGCGCTAAAAATAACCCGAAGGCATATTTCAAGGAGATAGCATACAGCGTGCTCCTATAGCTGAAAATAGCCTGATGGCGTAATATGCAGAGGTGATGATGTGGACGTATTAGCCGTAATTATGGCTCGCCCAGTCTTTGAAAATAGAACCAAATCTCGTGCATTTAATGCAGAGATCTGCCACCATTCTGAGTATTAAATGCAGAGACGTGCCTCGAGCTCTGTACGAAGAGTAGCTTTTGACGTGGCAGTTCGTTTTGTCTTCTGCTGAGCGTAAAAGCTCACATCTGCCTGTGTAAAACTAGACAGCGTATTCCCTTGTATGCGTAAAAGCACTTTTGTATCAGGAAAACGTCACTAAACGACGGTTTGGGTCTCTGTGCCGCACCATCATTACAGCCGTCGTCTGGATAGCTGTGCAGTACTCATTGTCAGGAGTCAGGTTCACTGCATGATCTGACAAATTCATCCGAGGAATACGAAGCGTTCCCCGTACAACTTTCCATCGCATTAAAAGCGGATGAGTTTTACGCCGAAGTGGCGATGTAATAACCCTTTTACGCTGAAGCAGCCTGGAAATACTGTATTGCGCGGATTGTCCTGGAGCTTATATTTTATGCTCTACTAGCGACAAAGCTCTGTTTGTATGCCGATGGCTCTGAAGTCATATTTTACGCCACAAAGTACTGAAATACTGCGTATAACTCTGCAGCGTATTTTTCATGCTTCTACAAGACCCCCTTTAAAATTTTTAAATTCCTCGTAATTTGAAACACTTTGAATGAAGCATGAAACGGTCAAGTCTGACTCATTCCTCGAGGCTGATTTCTTGGTGGATTTTTGGGGATTTGTTGGGATTCGGTGTGTTCTCTTTTGCCTATATGAAGGCTGAGGAGTTAACATATTCTTCCCACATTTCCTTCACCACATAGAGATGATTGCCGGAGTTCGTCAGGTCGACTTAAGGAAGAAGAAGATCATGTTCTTCCAGTATGTAAGGAGCCAAAAAATAAGGCATCTTTGAGCAAATGTCCTCTGCAACGATGGATCATGGAAGGATATCATAGCTTCCTTTGCTCGGGATAATCAGCAACTTCATATGGCGATTCATCCAGGAGAGAGGAAGGGTCACATTCGACCACACAGCTTGCAAGCTGTATTTTCTTCCGTTGTTCGTGGACGAGGGCAGACAAACTAGCCCTGTCTTCCAGTACTGAGTTGGGTCTAACACCTCAACTCAATCTGTCATGGCGTATGGAGGATGGGCTCTTGAATAATTTATACAGGCCCAGTTGTATCCTCCCATCATTAATCATTTTCTTTTTCATCGACTGTGGAAGTCGATGAACTGCTGTAGAATACGGATAAAGATCTCCCCCAATGCTAAAACCTGACAGAACAGATTCTGGGCATGATCTTTAAATGAGGATGAGAAACCCTTTGTAGATGGGATTTCCCTCATATGTAATCATGAAGATTAAAAAAAATCCTTTGTAGACTGGATTTCCCTCATATGTAACCATGATTTAATAAAATCGTCTACTTTTGCGCATATGATGATTTTATCATATTCTTAGCTGTGATGAAGTCTGGATATGTGTAGCTTCGACACGTCTGAATAACTTTACGCCGACTCTGATAAAAAGAGTATTTGGTCCCGTCTTGTCTTTTATGCATAACTGAAGATGCGCAGAAAGCTTGTTTAGCATTTAAGTCGAATATTCGAACTGTCCTGCTATTTAGAATGGGGAACTGCATAGAATTCTGAACTGTCACTCTTCTGAGAAGGAGAATTATTGTTCAGACCGTCGTCTTCAAGAATGATTTCCCGAAAATCCCTTGAAATAGGGCGAGAAATGGCTGTCAAAACTGAGTCGCCATCTTGAACTGTAGAGAAAATATTCAGACTGGATTCTGGATGAAACTCCAGTCGACCCAAGAAGAAGAGTCATTTTCCATGTTGAACTCTGTATACTTTTGGTACTTGGGATATTTTGAGGCCAAGAAGGAGTATCTTCTGCGTGAACCCTTGTAGTTTGACCGCCTTGAGATTGGTTCAGATATATGCATACTTTGGCCTGCATATTTTAAGATATGCGGAAAGTCCTTGATCCGTAGTGTAGATGAGCGTAAAATCGTAAGTTTGTAGCCTCTCGAGCGTAAAAGCTGCCGAGCATAAAAGCATCCTGGCGTAAAACTGTAGATTTATAGCTTCTGAAGAGAAAAGTTCCGAGCCTGAAGTCGTAGATTTGTCGCCTCTGAGCGTAAAGAGCTTCTGAGCGTGAAATCATAGATTTGTAGCTTCTGAGCGTGAAGTCGTAAGTTTGTAGCCTCTCGAGCGTAAAAGCTACCGAGTGTAAAAGCATCCGGGCGTAAAACCGTTTGATTTGTAGCTTCCCGAGCGTAAAAAGCTTATTGGCGTGAAATCACGAATCTGCTCTGCACGAAATTTTTTTTGAATTCGCTGACTATCCGCCTTCCCTAAGTAATAGGCTGACGTAGTCCCCAATCATAACCGAAATATTAAATATCGAATTTGGTTAGGGATTCGAGGAGTCCATCTGAACTCTATAAATACCCCAAGGCTTTCAGAGAGAAGACTCTTCACCTGTCTTTTGCAAAAGAAAACCTTCGTCTCTTTGAGAATTCTCCTTCATTTCTTCTCTGAGCATTCTGAGTTTTTAGCAATGGCACCAAAACCAATCTCCTCCTCTAAGGGAAAGAAGGCTGCCTCCTCTTCTCGCTTCTCTGCCCAAGCAAGAGCGACTCCCGTCGGGCAGGGCGAAGCCCGCTCTGAACGAAGTATCCCACCGACGAGCTGTGCACCGGGCGTTGTAGGTAAAGCTTTTGGGATGACAAGAACAAAGAAAACCCTTTCGCACATGTTTGTACGTGAATGCGCTAGGTCATCTTCTGTGCTGATAGCCTCTTCGAAGAAGATGATGCACAGAGATGTTTCATCTTTTACGCCCACATTCTAATGTGTCAGCATAAAAACTCTATATTTTTGCAGTCTGGCGTAAAAAGCTTTGACTGTCGAAAATTGGCGTATACTACAAACTTTGAGTGTTACGCTCTGGATGAGAATTCTGGCGTAATAACTCAAACTTTGGCAGTCTGGCGTAAAACACAGACTGTCAGATTTTTGTGTATACTGCCAATCTTGAATTTTACGCCTTGGAATGAGATTCCAGCATAAAAAGTCAAGTTTTTACAGTCTTGGCGTAAAGGCACAGACTGTTGCTCTTTTGGCATAAGCTGCAAGATTATGAGGTCTAGTATAGAAACTAACGTATTTTTCTTGTACTTTGTAGTTAACTTGCATGTATCTCCGTTGGCTGAGGTGATGGGTTCTGCTGCTGGGATGCTGCATTCCAATTACCTGGAGGATTTATCCCATGTGACATTTTCTATTTCTGGACCCAATATCCTGAAGGAAGGGGAATCCTGATATCGTCTCAAGGAGAGCGAATGCTGGTGAGCATGATCAACGGAGAGCCCCTGGCGTATATAGATGGGGCACAATATATAAAACCGGCTTTTCTCTTCGGGGATATGATTGACAAACAATCCCAGACGAAGCCCAAGAAAGAAAACTGGGTTTTTTCTGCCGGGGGCTTGTTCCTGTATCTGTCCAAGATACTGAGAGATTATCCTATCTCGGCATTCTTCCATGCCACGCATCCCAGGAGGATGTCGTGGACTCTGACTCCCAATCTCCACGGCCAGCCGGAAAAGATATTTTACCAGAAAGGATCCGACCAAGGGTCATTTGTAAGCCGCCCTTCCGGCCCGGTCATGCCGTTCAGGGGATTGTATCCGGGCAGTGTCCCGAGTGAAGACACTTCACTACTCCAACCACTTCAATTACCGACTTTCTGCAATGACTTCATGGGTCATGGAGGAGTATACCCCAAGGTTAATGTAGCGCCCCGTTCTCCCGGTGCGGAGAGCGCGGCTAAGAAATACAAGACGGTATCGTTCGATCGGGATAGATTCAATTAAGAACTCGTCCTCGTTATGTGTTTGTTTCTTCGGAATCGATTCCCATATTCAGTGGACCGTGCCCCCGGGATCGACTTAGCGGCAGAGTCAGGAGGGACCTCTCCGCTGCTATCTTTTATTGCCTCGGTTTTCGATGTCGCTTGTTAATTTCGTGCTTTGAGTTGGTTTTAGGATTTGGTTGTTTTCCTTGAACGGTTTCGATGGGTTTTATTGTTTTCGTTCATTGAACTATATTTCAATTCCGAGATTGGAAAGAGAGGAAGGAATATTGATCGAGCTGTTCGTGTGCAGGTGAACAAGCAGTAGGCGGCTTGCGAGCGGAGTCGTGAAGCGCCTCTTTCCTTCTTCCTTCCAACATTCCAAGTGAGTGGCTACCAACCCGATTAGCTAGCCCTGCTTCCAAGCTTCACATGTAATAAATCTGCATTCTTCTTTGCCCCGATCAAACGATACCAAGTAATAATAAAAGAATCCAAGATAAAAAGGGAATAGACTTGGTTATTATGCTTGTCAATCAAACCTGTGAACTGTTGCCTTATTGTATGCTTGTTCATGTAAATATTCTATAAATTATGCTAAGTATGACACACACCTTGTATTGTACATAATTGTTCAGGGAGGCTATGCTAAATGAATCATGCATTACTACTTGTCGTGCACTCGTGTTCTTGCACTTATGTTGCCTCAACTGCATGAATCGTTAACTTGTTAATCGTGTTCGATCATGGATAACTTGTGCACAAGGTATAGTTCTGCGGACGGTCGCTGGGACACTGGCACCGATCCGATCCGGGCGGAACTCGTGTAATAGTCATCGTGTACGGGACAAGATGGCTTGCAGCGCCTCATGTACTATCGTTGCATGCTATCCTTGTCTCGGACTAGTCCACTATGGCAATCATGCCAGTGATCATCGTGTATATTTAAACCTGTTACAACTAACTTGTGTCTTCGTGGCAGGGAAGGCATGGTAAGTATTGTGCAAGTAATTCAGACGGGCAGGTAAAATCTACCGAACGGTGGCACATTCATTACAGTAAATTCTATATGCTGCTTACTTGTAAATGAACTAAGGCAAGATAGAAACCCATAAATATGCATGCTTCATTAAAATAACGTGTTGATTGGTATAGTTCGGCTAGCTCGCCTTCACCAGTATGTTTCGACATGCTGACCCTCGTTGAAACAGGTTCTCCGCACCAAGGCGACCGAGCGAGGAGCCGAAGTCGTCTTCCCGATCCAGTCCAGCTGTTGGCGCATCTTCACCGCGCCCTTTAAAGCATTTTGAAGTCAGGAGCCTGCAACTCTTCATACACAAATGTAGCTTCGTGGCAAAGCTATCCTCCAGCCTGGAGGTCTATATCTTTTGAAGTTTAGTAAAGGGATATAATGTACATGACTGCTATCTCATTTTGAGTCAACACTTTTGTAAGCCGTTCGGCATATTAGCTGACTCGTTCAGGAGTTTGTAATAGATGTTCATTATTAATAAAGAGAACTTTTCCATGTTTCAAATATGTATTTTAATTTATCTGCGTACTCTGAATATGTGCTTGCTATGCAAAATACTTTAGCCTTGTGCGGGCGCAACCCCAGGCCCGCACGGCATCACGATTCGGGGGACGCCCCAACGATTCTAAGGAATCGGGTCGTGACAGTTAATCTTCGAACCAATGGGTGGGTTACCCCTACAAATCTTCGATGGGCTCTTTTAGCTGACTGGGCCCTGAAGCATTTTCAGACTGAGCTGGAGAGCATTGGTCTGTACGCGGTTGTGAGTGCTACCAGTGTTGGGTTACCTCTCAACCCCAACCTATTTCTGGCTTTGATGGAGCGATATATCTCGCTCACCGGGACTTTCGCCACTCCACTGGGGGAGTTGGGATTGGCCCTTCACGAAATGGCAGAAATTTCAAGACTGCCAATGGGGGATACTCCTTATGAAGAGTATGTTCCTACTAACCGGGAGCTGGGGGATACAGACCCTTGGGTAGTGGCAGTGTACCAGGAACTGATGTATCACTATCTAGCGTGCACTGCCTTCTATAATGAGCCATCTGATTTAGCTCATACCAACAAATGGGCGTCCTACTTCTTCTTCCATCAGGCCAGGACTGCTAAGCCAGACAAAGTAGTGGATAGCAGGGATAGGCCTTTGAGCTTTCTGAGTGTGCTTAGTGCTCAGGTAGTCGATGACCTTATTGAAGACGCTGGGGCTTCAGATCAAATTCTCGACGAAGGGATAGGGAAATATCCTGCGGGCACTAAAGCCTACATTTATTTGAGGCATTGCCGCAGGCCTCTGTCACGAGAAGCTCAACTTGCTGGCTTCCTCTCTGTATGGCTGTGCCGATTGGTAGTACCAGGCATTGCATCTTCGGATCGCATTCACCGCAACACCTTATGGCCTGCAGTACGTCTGGTATTCGGGGCAAGACTGGGCTTGCTCCCTGCCATGGTATGCCGCATACAAGCTGGCCTGAGGGCCTTTACTGATGGGCTGCTTGCCGATAAAATACGGCGTGACAACTTTCCCAGGGTAGAATTACCGTTCCTGTATTTGATGGGATGGTTAATTCTCCATAACCCCAGGGTGACGTCTCCCAGTCCTGGCAGTAGTTCGGGGAGTAATTTCTTGTTGAATTACAAGAATTCCACCTGGAACGTGACCACAGTTTTAGACTATCGACGGGCACTAAATTTTGCTCACAGTTGGAAGCTCTTCTGCACCGTCCCCTCTGTACATCTCAATCAACAGGGAAGAAGGCTTCAGGACTCAGGTGAAGGGAAGACCATTCTTTCTCCTGAAGCTTTTAATTGGTTGGTCTGTATTAGACCTTCCCATTTATTGTACAGAAGCGAAGACCAATACTTCTTGGAGCCCTACCTGCCTAGTCGGTTCGTCAGTCAGTTTGGGTATGACCAATTGCACGTGGACAATGCCGTCACCAGCTTCAAGTCCAGGGGTGGACTCATTAATGGAGCGAGAGGATGGCGGTACTTCATAATGGGTTGCACTGGAGCAGCTTTTACTGTCCTCGCGACTTTACTCTCCATGGAGTTGCGCATCCTCCATTCGTATGCCAGTTTTATGTGGCAACCAATACCTTCCATCGCAATTTTGATATGCGTGGAAGTTTTAGGATGCCCTCTTCCAAGTCAGCGGGAAGAGACGAAGTCCCATCAGTTTCCTCTGACGAGGGTGAAGATTTTGTCAATCCAGATGAGCCTTTGTTGGCAGTGCCGAGAGGCAAAATACCTCCACCTGCAGGGCCTCTGGTTATCTCTGGTAAGCGAAGAGCTCTTGTTCTGAAGGAGATTTCCCCTCGTAAGAAGAAGAAGATTGTTGGTGGTCCTGACAAGGCTTCCAGTCATGAGGCTCCTAGAAGTGAGCCTGTTGTTTCCCCTGTTGGGGACGATCCTTTGATTAGAGGTTCCTCGCCTTTTAGAGAGGGAACCTCCACAGTTCCGGCTGGCAGTGCCGGAGAATCTTTGCTCGAACCTGCTGTTGCTGCTACCGCTTCAGGTAGCGGTACGAGATAGCCTTTGAGACTGAGCCAAATAAAGATATCTTTATCCAAACCAGCAACGGGAGAAACCCCTGCCGCGTCTGTAAGTATATCCAGCGAGATTCCACCTGATGAACCTCGATTGGATCTGGGTGAAGACTTGGATAACTACCCTCAGTCGTCATTTGGTGCACCCTCATCTCCAGGTATGACAGCTCGCTTAGCATCATTAAAAAATGATTTAGCTGTACTGGCTGCAGACGCGACATATACACCATCGGCCATGGGTAAATGTTGTCTTTATGGATCTTTTTAGAAAAAGAAAAAAAATTAACATCAGGTTGATATTAACTTTCTTTTGTCTTCTTTTCAGGGGAAGACATCTACGGGGAGGACAGCGTCGATGCAACTTTCGGCTTTGTTTCAGCTCCTGTCGATGACATGGAGGTACCCGACTTCGAAGAGGAAATATTTTCGGGTGCAGGCTCGCCTGAAATGGTTCCGATATCTCAAGAGGAGGATGAGCCTGTCATTACGACAATGCCTCCTTTGAATACGCCGGCCACTTCGTCTGTTGTTGGCGCTTCTTCTTTTGTCGCACCATCTGTTGAGGCGACGACTGTGGCAACATCGTCTGCAGTCATTCCTGGAGGGGGATTCGCCGATATTGTAGCCACTCCCAGCGTCCATTCGGATCTAGCCATGCTGACTGAGCAGTATACTAGTATTTTCTAAACCACTTTGAAAACACTGATATCAATGGTGCTGGAGAAGAATCTAGGCTTCGAGGCTCTGAGGAGGTCCTCCCAGTTTGTGATAGTGCCGATCAGAGATTTTAACGACGCTGGGAGAGCTGATACACTGGAGCAGATAGTTAATGGTTTGGAACAACCATTAACGATTATTTACAGCTATCTCGAGGCAGCATTGACGGTCTCGTTCAAGCTAGGTATGACTCCTTAACTGCAGAGCTTGCTGGGCAAATAGAATCTCTGAACAAATCCGTCCAGGAACAGCAGCAGGAGATAGATCATGAGCGTGCCGAATTGGAGTATGTCATTCCCCAGCTGACTCAGTGCGAAGCCGAATATGAGAAAGAGATAACGAGGGTCCACAAATTGAAAGATGAGCTCGCTCAAGCAGAGGAGAAGGCTCTCTCTTTGTCGGTAACCCAAGATGTGCTGAAGGATCGAATAGAGACTGCTCAGCAGAACCTGACACATGTGGGTGTCATCCACGCAGGTTTTGTACATGCTCGGTCCGAGCTATCTGCTTTGAACAATGATATGGCAAGGTTGGAGCGGGCTCGTGCCGACGTCTTGAACTCCAGGGATGAGAGAATGGTTGCTCTGGCGCGGCAGATTCGCGACTTAACTGCTCCCCCCAAATGATGTACTTTTTTTTCCATGTAATTTTGCTCCTTCGGGAGAAAATAAAGAAATTTTATCTGACTTTGGTGGACCTATCATTTTGGAATATAAATGATAGGGTAGAGTGAAAGTGATATCAGAGGTAATATGGACGTGATATCGCTTCGACAAGCTTCAGCTGGACATCTATTCAGAGGTTATATGGACATGCTAGAATATGATCCAACTAAATTTGTGTACAAAATACTATCAGAGGTAATATGGACGTGATAGGTCTTGAAGTTCCAAATTAGTTAAACATATCTATTCAGAGGTTATATGGACATGATAGAATATGATCCAACTAATTTTGTTTTAGAAGTTGTATTGTCAGAATGAGATCTTCACCATACTCCATTTGAGAAAAGGAGATTAAGCATAGTACCTCTTAAGGAATTTACCGTTGATAGGAGCCATTAACAAGTCTCCATTTGGCTTGGCTAATCTGTAAGCGCCGTTTGAGAACGTCGTCTCGATCACATAAGGACCTTCCCATTTGGGTTAGAATTTACCCTTACTCTTGTGAGTAATAATCATTGGCCTTCTTACGGCTAGAACTAGCTCGCCAACTTTGAACACTCTTTCCTTTACTTTTTGATTAAAAGCTTTGGAAATGTGTGCCTGGTAGAACGCGATGCGCTGTTGGGCTTGAAGGCATTTTTCATCGAATCCTTCTAGCTCTTGAAGCCTTAATAGATCATTCTTTTCCTATGTCAACTCATTAGCCACTGCTATTCTGAGTGACGGAATTTGAATTTCGATGGAGAGAACTGCTTCACTCCCGTAAACCAGAGAGAATGGGGTACAACCCGTCGGTGCTCGTACCGTTGTGCGGTATGCCCAGAGACATTCTCCTAGCTTCTCGTTCCAATCTCTTTTGTTCGAAGAGACAAATTTTTTCAAGAGTTTGATAAGGGTTTTGTGAAAGCTTTCGCCAAACCATTAGCAGCATGATTGTATGCCGTAGAGGCCACATTTTGTATCCGATTTTTATCGCAAAATCGGTGAAACGCTTGGCTGATGAATTGAGGCCCGTTGTCATGAATTATCCTTCGGGGAATCCCAAAATGATAAATGACGTGATGCTTAATGAAGTTGATCACGTTTGATGTCTTCACCTCAACAAGAGGGATCGCCTCTGCCCATTTGGAGAAATAATCAGTGATGGCTAATATGAACCGATGACCTCTGGAAGAAGACGGGTGAATAGGACCAATGATATCTATACCCCATGCTTCGAAAGGCCAGGATGCCACTGTAGGGTGTAAATGTTCAGAAGGTTGATGTATAAAATCTGCATGAACCTGGCAGGCTTTGCATTGTCTTGCATATTTTATTGCATCTGTGATCATAGTAGGCCAGTAATAATCCATCCTCCTGATACGATCATATAGCTTAGGATCGGGTTGATGCGCTCCGCATATGCCGTCGTGAGCTTCACGGATAATCCGCTGTGCTTCATCACCAGAGAGACATCGTAATAATAGTCCGTCATAAGTCTGGCGATATAGACATTGTGAAGACGCATCGAAATAGAAGTGTAATGATCGTCTTATGACGGATACTGCTTCTTTAGGGTCCGGCAAGAATTCGTATGCTAAGAAATCTATAAAGGGACTTCTCCAGTCTCTCTTTGGAAGATCTGTGTTCACAGCGTAGCTGTATTCTATGTGAAAGTTGTTTTTTACACAGAATAAATCTTTATTAAGAAGGATCACCGAATTCTGCCTTCTTATAGGAATAGCTAAATCTGCATCAGCTTCCAGATTCTGAGATCGAGGCACATGCTCTAGGAAGAATCCTTTGAAAGACATGGCTATTTCGATCGTTGCTTGGTGATAAGGGATGAGGTCTGGATTCCGGACTTCATATATTCCTCTGACTTGATTGACGATCAGCAGAGAATCACCGAAAACTTCTAGGTATTCGACGTCTAACTCTTTAGCAACTTGGAGCCCGATTAATAGGGCATTATATTCTGCCACATTATTAGAGCAGGGCTCGCTAAGAGAATATGCTCGATAGATGACGAGTTTCTCAGGAGTAACCAAGACGATTCCTACTCCTGAAACCATATTTCCTCTGGGACCAATCCTAGAGGCGCCATCGAAGAATAGTTGCCATGTATCATCTTCCATTGCGGAATTACATTCTGCAACTTCGTCGGGAATATTCTCGTATAATCTGGAGGTTTTCGAAATCGGATGAGCAGCTAGGAAATCAGCCAATGCTTGGCCTTTGATGGACTTCTGAGGGACGTACACCATATCATACGATGTTAGTAACATTGCCCAAGTCGCGAGTCAGAAATTAAGAACGCTTGGCTTGTTCATCAATACCCAAAGAGGATTGATCCTGGAGATGATATGAATAGTCTGGCCTGTAACATAGTATCGCATTTTTTGAATGGCGAACATTAGGGCCAAACATTCTTTTTCTACTGGATTGTACCGGTGTTCAGCTCCGACCATCATCCTGCTTAAATAGTAGATAGCCTGTTCATGACCCTCATCATTCTTCTGTGCAAGAAGAGCTCCCAGAGAATGATCCATTGCTCGAACATACAGCAAGAATGGTCTTCCTATGACGGGAGGCACCAGAACTGGAGGATTAGTGAGGTAGCGTTTGATGTCATTAAACGCTTGCTGACAGGCTTCGTACCACATGAAGGATATACCTTTCTTCATGAGACGAGAAAAAGGCTGACATCTTCCAGAGAGGTTAGATATGAATCTCCGGATATAAGCGAGACGACCTTGAAATCCCCTGAGTTCTCTCAGATTGCGGGGTGGTCGCATTTCTAAGATGGCCTTGACTTTATCAGGGTCCACTTGAATGTCTTTAGCGATAATGACAAATCCTAGGAATTTGCCACTGGATACACCCAGAAAGGACTTTGTAGGATTCATTTTGGGTTGATGTTGGCGCATCAACTCGAATACTGTCTTCAGGTCTTGGATGTGATTATCCTTGTGGTGACTTTTGACAGCTATATCGTCTAGGTAACATTCCACTGTTTTGTGTAAATGCTCGTGGAATATATTACTCATAGCTCGTTGGTACGTAGCTCCGGTATTTTTCAGTCCGAAGGGCATGACCGTATAGCAATATACCCCCAATGGTGTCCGAAAGGCAGTATGCTTTTCGTCTTCAGGATGCATCTTGATTTGATTATATCCTGAAAATCTGTCCATGAAGGACATGCGTTCAAAACCGTATGTATTATCGATCATGACGTCTGTAATGGGAAGAGAAAACTCATCCTTGGGGCAGGCTGCGTTCAGATCTCGGTAATCGATGCAGACATGTACTTTTCCATTTTTTTCATGACCGGGACAACATTGGCGACCCAGTCGGTATGTTGTTCTTCCCGGATGAAGCCGCAGGCTATCAACTTCTTGATTTCAGCTTCAATGGCGTCCATCATATCTGGGCGGAACCGGCGTTGGTGCTGCTTTACAGGCTTCGAATTGGGTAATATATTGAGTTTATGAGTAGCCACTTTTGGATCGAGACCAGGCATATCCTCATAATTATACGCAAAGACGTCGATATATTCTCTAATCATCTGGATCATTTCTTTCCTTTCTTCTTCGGAAAGATTGTTACTGATAAATATCGACTTTGGCGAAAGTTCATCTCCAACGTCAATTTGGATAACTTTATCTTTAGTGGGAGGTTCTCTCTGCTGGAACCGGAGTTCCCATTATATATCCATATATTGAGCCCAAGAGTCATTCTCAAATGGTTCAGATTCTTGTTCGTCTGCTTCGAGAGAACCTGTCAATACCATATTTACTGATAATGCTCGTTCGGGATCATCTAATGAGCCAGAAGATGGTGAGCCATCTTGAGAAGAGGAAGAGATATCCTCATTTGACTCAGAAGTTGCAAAGGATATGGTATACCCTAACCCAAAACGAGTTCGTTGACAGTAGGGATCACCGTGCAATGGCATTCGTCTTCCTTTCCCGTAGTTGAGGCCTGTTTCTAGCTTCAAGTCATAACCCATACTTTGCATAATCTTCAAAGCTTGCGGGGTATATCTGTGAACCTGTATTTTACCAGCATCGTCATTGGGAGAATCTTCTTGTACAGTCGGTTCATTGCGCATGCGACCGAAGACTATTGAACGCTGACCGCTGCGAGTAGGTAGGACAATAAAGATAGAATCTTCATGTGGCCCATATGTCGTGATAACATTAGATGGTGATGCTACTTCCCACATATACTGATGATAGGAATCTATAGCTTTCAAGAATCTTTGTGCTATTGGTTCTATATCGTTATGGTGAGAGAATTCTTGATCAGGAATTTGATCATCAATGTACTGGAAAAGAGGATCTTTATTATCATTAGAAACTATGTTCCTGGTTGTATTTACATCAATCGGCTGCTTGTTGCGCCGAATATTGATGACCAAGGGTGGAGGCTTCTGATTCAAAGTGATCACTAGAGGATCACCTCTGTTTCCTGACTTGGTTTTGTTCAGGTGGATAGCCAGGGGTTCCATAACTTTCGGACGAGTAGTTCGCCCTTTCACCTTGATTGACAGAGGTTGTTCGGCAGAGGGTTCTTCTGGCTCCCGGTGGGATTCCTCCTCTATTTTGCATGACACCTCCTCCATGTAGTCTTGGGTGTACAACATGGCATCAGAGTAGTAGGATTCTACTCCTTTAAACAGGTTAAGATCAGCAAACTCTGTTTGTACTGTTCCTTGGGCATCTACATATTTAAAGCATTGATGTAGAGTCGAAGGCACTACATCAATGCTTTAAATATGTAGATCCATGGTCTGCCCAGCAGAATGTTGTAGGATACCTCTGAATCAATGACATAATATGTAGCCACTGATCTGAGGTCGCCAATCTGAATCCTCAGACGAATCTTCCCCAACGGCTTACTTTTCCTGGCGTTGAAACCCACGATTGTAATGGTAGTGTAAGCCAATTCGCTGGTAGGAATCCTCAGCGGTCTGAGCAGACTATGAGGAATGATGCTGATTGATGATCCCGGATCTATGTAAATCCGGTCAACCTCCATAGAACCGATATATCCGGTGTAATAGAGGGGTCTGTCATGCTTGTTGTGTTTCAACAGCATGTCATCTTGAGTGAAAGTGATATTCGGGACCACCTCCATCACACTATGGCATTGAGGACATGCCACAGGTTCTTCATCAGGGGACTTGAGCTGGGTCAAGTATGCATCCGCCTGCATTAATGCTTCACTCAGGGCTTGACGAGTGTCTTTAGAGAGCCTGAGTAATTCAAAAATGGACAATCTAGCTGGTGTATGAGCCAACTGGGCCAGGATGTCGAAGTTATACGGCTTCTCTAAACCTTTGCTTTGAATATTCTTCAAAGGTTTATCGAAGCGTACTTCTTTTTTCTTCCCCTTGTCTGCCGAAGTTGGTCTCGAAGGACCGGCCTCTGGTATGACAGGTTCTGGTTCTGAAGGCTTGCCAGCTGGAGCGTCTGTCGATACTTCTTCCTGACTTCCTCCATAGTCCTTGAGGTAGGCTTTCCCTGAACGGGTTCCAGTAGCCAAAACCTCTTCTTCTGATGTCGAGGATACTGCAACCATATGACATGGTTTACGCTTCGAGGTCTTCTTAGACTTAATCTTAGCAGCTTGAGTCTCTTCTTCGATCTCTGACACCAGATCTGGATGAACCAACATAATCTCGCCTCGCTGGGTAGTTAGGGGTACCAGGTCATGATTTTGACCCCTAGCTGGAGGGAGATTAACTATGTTCATCGTTGTCCGGGAAATAGGTACAACACTATCCGAAACTTCTTGGGGAGACAGATTGCCAAATTGGAGAGAGATCATGTTGGCTGTGACCGTCTTCTCGCTGTTGCGCAGAGTGATGGCCTTAGCATCGATCAACTCCTGGATTTTCCTCTTCAGTACATAACACGCCTTTGTGGGGTGATGTATGTACCTATGGAAAATGCAGTACTTGGGGTTATTAGTACTGCCGACTTTATTAGGCCGCTTTACCTCAGGGAGGGTAATCTTGCCGCTTTTGACGAGACACTCAAATATGCTCGGAATATCGTCGTCGTCGAAAGAGTACACTTCGATGGGCCTGGAAGTCCCAGGTTTCGTCTGTGTGGTTGCCGTAGTCTTTTGCCTGGATGTATTGATCGCCAGAGCTTCTTTTCCCTTGGAACCACGGGGATGGTCGCTGTTGGAGGATGACCTCTTGCCTCTATCAGAGGTAGATATAATAATTCTATTATCACATGCCTTCCGATTGTTGTCTTCAGCGGCTACCGCTGAGATGATGAACAAGGGCCAACCATGGAACTGATATGGTCCTGTGAATACCGAGATCACTGGAAGAAGATTCTTCCTACAAATGTCCACCAATGCTGAGTCTGGAACTCCCGGAGGCATTTGCAAAGTAGATTGATGAGAATGTTCTATGAAAGTGCGAACGTTCTCTTTTTTCTTCTGCTTTACTTCGATGAGAGAGGACATAGACATGTCCATCCCTCCTTCATAGAATCGTACGAAGAACAAAGTCTTGAAATCTTCAAAAGAAGTAATACAGTTGTCCGCAAGACTACGGTACCACTGATAAGCCACTCCCGAGAGATAGTCTTTGAACACTCGAGTGAGAAGGGCGTCATTTCCTTGCAATAACACCGTCATCATACTGAAGTAGTTCATGTACTGGCTCGGTGATGTCTTTCCCTCAAACAAAGCCATAGTCTGTGGTTTGTATTTAGGAGGAAAAGGGACCTCGTCCCAGATAGCTGGGTACGGCTGGTTGATTCCCAATTTCTTGAGCTGATCTTTGTGCTTCAAGGCATCAAATTGGGCTTTCAATTCCCGTACTGCCTGCATTGGATCTTCCGCAGGTGGAAGGACCGCAGAGTAGTGAGAGATCGGTTGTATTACAACTTCAACAGGAGGCAATACATTCTCCGAGTTATGAAGTGGGAGAGCTGTTGATTCTTGATCTAGAACAGGCTCCTTGTACGCGTTGGATGGTGGTAAGTCCACCCCCACACGTATTTGAGTCAGAGGGACCGATGCTTGAGCTATAGCAGCTGTGTGTTGAGTCAGCATCATCTGGTGCATATTCTCCATCATGGACTGTATCTCTTTTAGAGATGTCTCCAACACAGCGATGCGTTGCTCGGTACTTCCTGACGAGGAAGCCTTTTTGTGTTCATCTTCAATGGCATAGACCCCCATTTCTCTGGATGTCATTGAAGGGCTAGTATAGGTCTCTGTAGAGAATGACTCTATACTTTCAGCATCGGATTCGGGAAACTGGCGACCCCTAGTGTCGAAATCAGAAGAATACGAAGCCGGTTGTCGTGACCTCGAATGGGTGTTTTGGAACACCCCAGCTTCAATGTTCTTAAGGAGTTTGTTGAATCTCCTTTGGCTTGGAGTTCTAGAGGGATGACATCTTGAATTCGACCTTCCTCTAGGAACATGTGAAGCCATATTCACTGATGCATGTGCGGGCTCTTCTTCCTGGAAAGACAGAGAGTAGTTCAACCGGTCAAAAACCGACCGTTTTGCTTCAGAACAGTAATAATTAACTACAATCCTATGACTATTACAATAGTGCTCCCTAGGAGGCGTAATAGACATGCTGGAAGATCCCCTATCCTTGCGTTTCTGGATCAGATATTCACGCAAGTCAGAAAAATTTACAGAAGAAGAAGAAGAATGCTTATTCCTCTTGTTTACATCAGTTGGCATGCGGATATTGGGAACCATAACTTTTCCCTTGCCACCCGTATACAACAGGTTAGCCATCTGAGTAGTAGATAATCCCCGAGGAGTGTGTCTCCGCAAATCGGGCTTTCTTTACGCTGAGGGGTTTAACCTGGCGTAATTTGGAGCTCTGCTCAGGCTGGCGTAAAACCGAGGAAGCCTTCAATCGGCCATCCGCTTCTCGCATAATCTGGAGAGCGGGCAGTTTTTTCTCTTGCTGGCGTAAAGGCCGAGAAGTTGAGTAGTCCGCCACTTGTTTTCCCTTGCGTAAATTGTAGGGACCATCTGCTTTTCCGTGGAGGGCAGATGCATTCTTACGCGCAGAGCGCGATTGGAATTTTTGATTTGGCGCTGAGGCATTATCAGAAATCTTGTCTGCCACATCACAGACGGAAGACTGAATTTTACGCGCAGAGCGCGGAGTAGACTTCTGGACTAGCACTGAGGCATTGTCAGAAGTTTTGTCTGCCACATCACAGACGGGAGACAGAGTTTTACGTGCGGGGCGCGGAGTAGACTTCTGGACTAGCACTGAGGCATCATCAGAAGTTTTGTCTGCCACGTCACAGACGGGAGACAGAGTTTTACGCGCGGAGCACGAAGGTTGCGCAGCTACAACCTGGCTGGTCGGAGAAACCGGAGAGTCGGCAAAAAGGTAGGGGATATCCTGGGCATCCAGACCTTACGCAATTTCCTATTGTCTTGGACAGAGAGAGAGAGTGAGAGTTACCCCCTGCTCGAAGCATATCTTCGTAGGCAGACTGGTCGAACTGGACGACCAAGGTCTTCTTCATTGATCCTACTGATACTACATCGTGTTGAGCAATTGCTTTCTCGTCAGATGAGAAAGAGGTCCCCAGCAGAGTCATCATCTTGTGTTTGATAATAAACGGAAGAAATAAAACTAGGTTTATACAAAACATTTTCTTAGGTTTACAAACAAGAAGTACTATTAATCCTATACGAGGATGTTAAGTACAAATTTTAATCTGGGTAAATATTGCTATAGGAGTCTGATCTACAGTCGATCACTTTGTCCCTTGGACCACACGATGATGAAGAAGTACCGTAGAAGAAGGAGATGCTTCAAAGATTGCAAGAGGGAGTGGATGCTTGATGCCAAGATCATCGATCACTACTCTCTGTCTGAGCTCTTCTCTCTCTGTTCTTCGATTTCTTTTAACTCTTTCCGACCTTGGAATTTTTGACCTATCGACCTCTATTCTCTCAATTTTCGACCCTGGACCTCTGTCAATAGAGGTCTCTATTTATAGGGTTTTAGTGGCAGTAACCGTCCAGTCGGCGTAAAAGTCGGACAGTGGAGAGTGTGGCACTTTTTACGCGGCGGTTATAATAACTGCCACCCATGTATAGATGATCTTCTAAATAAGCGTGTGACGCGTGTCCCATGATGAGAAAATGCGTATAACTGCTGCGAAGATCACGGCATGCAAGCCACGTAGGTAACTGTCCCTTGCGTAGAAAAGGTTGGCGTAGAAGCCAATAACTGTCACCATGGCGTAGAAGCCAAATAGTTGTCAGGTTGGCGTAGAAGCCAAGTGGTTGTCGAGTCGGCATAGAAGCCAAATAGGCATAGAAGTCTTATAGGCGTAGAAGCCTGATGCTGCATGGATAGGTAGCTAGCGTAAAAGATAACTGATCCTCCTTCTTTGACTGAGGCCTTGAGCGTATTCTGGACCAAATAGCCTTCTCTCGCACAAATGCAAATATAGCCTGAGTTGGCGTATTTCAAGAAGATAGTGCTGAAAATAGTCCGAAGGCGTATTTCAAGGAGATAGCGTACAGCGTGCTCCTATAGCTGAAAATAGCCTGATGACGTAATATGCAGATGTGATGATGTGAACGTATTAGCCGTAATTATGACTCGCCCAGTCTTTGAAAATAGAACCAAATCTCGTGCATTTAATGTAGAGATCTGCCACCATTCTGAGCATTAAATGCAGAGACGTGCCTCGAGCTCTGTACGAAGATCTGCCACCATTCTGAGCATTAAATGCAGAGACGTGCCTCGAGCTCTGTACGAAGAGCAGCTTTTGACATGGCAGTTCATTTTGTCTTCTGCTGAGCATAAAAGCTCACATCTGCCTGTGTAAAACTAGGCAGCGTATTCCCTTGTATGCGTAAAAGCACTTTTGTATCAGGGAAACGTCACTAAACGACGGTTTGAGTCTCTGTGCCGCACCATCATTACAGCCGTCGTCTGAATAGCTGTGCAGTACTCATTGTTAGGAGTCAGGTTCACTGCATTATCTGACAGATTCATCCGAGGAATACGAAGCGTTCCCCGTACAACTTCCCATCGTATTAAAAGCGGATGAGTTTTACGCCGAAGTGGCGATGTAACAACCCTTTTACGCTTAAGCAGCCTGGAAATACTGTATTGCGCGGATTGTCCTGGAGCTTATATTTTACGCTGTACTAGCAACAAAGCTCTGTTTGTACGCCGATGGCTCTGAAGTCATATTTTATGCCACACAGCACTGAAACACTGCGTATAACTCTGCAGCGTATTTTTTATGCTTCTACAAGTATCAATGCAGATAGCCGATTCAAACGACACAAGTGAGATGACCTGACCCACTTTGCTCAGCAAGAAGACTTGCTTGAGGCAAAGTATTTTTAGACTTGGCCCTTCAGGAGTTCAGACTTAGACTTTCAGAGGCTCGCTCGAAGTATCGCTCGATCGAGGCAAATCATCGCTAAGGTGGGTGGCTACGATAAACTTGTCTTTTCTTAGCCAGCACACTTAAATATGGTTGATATATGCTAGTCGCTAGACGAATCACCCCTTGCATGCTAATAAAGAATACAACACATCTAGCTAAGGGAATAATCATATCTGATATATCTTTGCATAGAACATGAAAGTAGATCGGCTGAACGGAATGGTAGGCTCGCTTTACAGTTCTTATAATTTTACCTCATAGTGTTACTTTTGTTCCTTATATGTTCTTTGAAGTACATTGCTCCATATGTCTTGAAATGCTCATCACATCGATACGACCTCAGTACAGAAGCACAACATAGATTCTGGTTAACTTACCTATGACAGAAGACTATCAAAATAGTCGTTCCAAGCCAAATAATAGAAACATAAAAAATCTTCGGGATCGTTGGGTCGCCAAGGCAATACCCAAAATAGAAGCCGCAATAAGTAGTAAACTGTCAGCATAAACGGTGCATGGAAATAGAAACACACCAGATCATGAGATCTCTAAATTAGTAAAATGCATAATCACTATGTCAAGTAGCTATATTCATTCAAGGTCTTAAGATGTTGCATATAATAAAAGTTTAGTGTTGATGGTCAATGGTCATGGACAACCTGTGCACATGCTTATAGTTCCTGCGGACGGTATACCGGTCGCACCGGGGCCGATCCGAACCGGTCAAGAATATTTTATATAGTCATTTGCTTCGGACGGGAAAGAGTGTAGCGAGATCCGCTACCTGTATTGCATTACATTTTTGTGTCGATACTACAATTTGTCCATGGCAGCTCGTCAGGTCATAAGACCAAGTTTGTATCATTAGTATATTGCATACGTGACGGCAACTCGTGTATGGGCTCGTAGGAACTTGTGACAAGTAACGGATATATGGTGCACTATGCGTGCAGATCATTAGTTGGACCAAGTAACCTGAAGCTTGAAACATATTTGAGTAGTCTGTGTAAAATATGCCTATACAAGTATAACATGCCGACGTAAAATGAGTATAAGACATCTGAGTAATCTGCACAACCTGAGTCACAAAATGATATGAGTATTGTAAACTGTGTATATCGTGCACCTAATTTAGAAATACGCTCGTAGAATATATGTGTTCATTATGCTACCATTGGGATATATATATATATATATATATATATATATATATATATATATATATATATATATATATATATATATAAACTTGGTTTTATACTTGGACAGGGAAGGACAAATGGTAATTTGGTATGTATCGCCGTATTTCTTGTATATCGTACGGCGTACTGCCACACGAGATAGGATTTGTATCTTATGCATAAAATTGATCCTAAGGCAAGAATAGCAATATAACTTAATAGTTGGTGCATGGAACTAATATAACGTGTTGGATTTGTCCAGCGGGCGAGAAGCCTCCCCACTAGTGCATTCATGTACTGATAACCATCCAGATTGCTTGCAGGGTACGGGAGAACCGCGTTCGGTACGGAATGTCCCCTTGTGCGCCCTAAGACGTAGAGTTCGCTCTGGAGCCTTGGAGTATTGCGTCCGGAGGTGAAGCACATATACATGACATAATGTTGAAACATCACCTATGTATCATTCCAAGTTGTAAGCCGCTTGGCACGCCTTTATTGTTTGAGAGAGAGAGAGAGAGAGCTTGAGCGACTTATAATCTCGGCCTAGCGCCGCTTATAACCTTATTTTATTATCAATAAAGAGAGCTTGTTTATGTATTCATACTTGTGTTATTCTATGTTTTTGCTATATCGACTTAGTGAACTAGTTATTAAAGGCTGTTTCGGTATTTTTCTTGCGCGAGCGCAACTCTAGGCTCGCGCGACATCATGTCTCGATGAAAATGATCGTCCCGCGGGAGCACTGGCGCGGTGATTAGCGTCTAGCGGGGACGGCCGATTCTAGCGGGAGATTCGGGGTGTGACAATCTCTATAGTGGGTGGCTACGATGAACTTGTCTTTGCTTAGCCAGCACCCTTAAAATATGGACGATACATGCTAGTCGCTAGTTGAATCACCCCTTACATACTAATAAAGAATACAACACGCCTAGCTAAGGGAATAATCTTATCTTGTATTGCTTGTGTTAGAACATAGAAATAAAATTTGTCTTATAACTTGGACCCTTGCATGCTAACTTTGCTTCGTGCAAATAGACCCAGTTATGCCTCGAGTAGATCATTATGGACCCTTCGTAATACAGTGCTTCACTTGTTTACACTGCATGCCTATGTCCCTGTACGGCTTCACTCCTCGCGCTACCCCTTAGACCCATGCTAAACGTAAAGGCTTATATTCTCAGGTAGACTATACAATATATTTTCTTATGCTTATATTTTATATAAATGCATGCTTGCCTGCTTATATTGTAGCTTATACTCGTTGCCTCATTTTAATGCTTGCCATATGAATATATGCCACAATCAAGTAACACTATTCGTATCGTGCATGCATCTAGTTAGCCAAAAGACTATCAAATAGTCCTTCTGTGCAATATGAACATGTAAGTATACAGGACCGTTAGGTCGCCAAGGCAGTTCCCGAACCAGAGGAATGCATCAAGTCAAGTTAAACTCTGAATGAGAATCATGTCAAGTAAAGCAAGAATCACAGCTCATGGAGCAATGCTCGTTCAGAACAAGAATCAAGGATTATCATGTCATATTATGAATCTGGAAGACCCAAGACTTGCATGTCACGGACAACTTGGTAACAAAGGAGATACTTGAAATCTCGTTCCACGGATGGTCTCCGAGGCACCGGCGCAGATCCGATCCGAATGGAACTCATGCAGCAGCCTTTTATAGGCAAGCAGGATGGCATCTCCGCTCACGCTGCGCCATTCTTGCCCAAAGGCTGATAGTCTCATATGCTTGACGAGATGGGTTATGGCGCACCATGTACTTCCGTTACATTCCATCCTCGTCAATGACTATAACTTATCCTTTATGGCTATGCCAGTGACTCATGTTCATATAGATAAGTTATCCTCACTTAGCTTCAATCTGCGTACGAGTTATTGCATCGTATCCAGTAATCAAAAATACCTGAACGGATATGAGTATAACACACTTGTACATATTTAAACACTTGAACATCTTCTGCAACACTTCCAGATAATCCGTGTAACTCGTGTACCTGAAACAAAACCTCGCTCATGACGCTACTATTTTCTTATGCTATTATCCCTGGATTTTATTATATATACTCGTGCTTGGTTTAACTTTGTTTGCCTTAGAAAGGGAAGGACGAATGGTAAGTTGGTAAGTCTCACCGTGTTACTCTTATATCGTACGACGCACTACCACATGAGTTAGGCTTTTCATTATGCCATAAAATTGATCCTAAGGCAAGATTAGAAAGATAACTTAATCGATCATCCACGGAACCTATATAACGTGTTTGGATTTATCAAGCGGGCGAGAAGCCTCCCCACCAGTGCATTCATGTACTGATAACCCACCAGATTGTTTGAAGGGTGCGAAAGAATCACGTTCGGTGCAGAAACCCCCTTCGTGTGTGCTAAGGCATGGAGTTTACTCTAAAGCCTTGGAACGTTGCGTTCGAAACTGAAGCACATATACAAGACATAATATTAGAACATCGCCTATGTATCATTCCATAAATTGTAGGCACTTGGCACGCTTTTATTATTTCAAGAGAGAGAGAGGACTTGAGCGACTTGTAATCTCAGCCTAGTGCCTCTTGTAATAGTTGTGCAATATCAATAAAGTGCTTATTTTACTTCTATACTTGTGTTATTCATTGCTTTCGCTATTAACGATTCTGTGAACTTGTTACCAATCGCATGTTCGTTTCTTATTCCGCTGCATTCGGACTATCTGTGCTACTCTGTGGCTTAGTTATTTTATCGCCTATTCAGATCATGGCCTTGCACGGGCTCAGCTTACGCTCGTGCGGCATCATATCCAGATGGAAAAGATCGTCCTGCGGGAGCACTAGCATGGTGATTCGTGCCCAGCGAGGATGGCCGATTACCTACAAGAGATCGGGACGTGACACATATAGGGCCACATCTACATAGCTTAACGTGTATAGGAAATAGTAGGCGCACAAAGCAAGTTGGCACACAAAACATACTGAGGTAAGGTTGGCGCACAAACGACCAAAACTGAGCAGTAGCGCACAAACGAACCAAAGCTAGGTTGGCGCATAAATGACCAAAATGAGGTTGGCGCACAAACGACCAAAACTGAGCCGTGACGCACAAATGAACCAAAACAAGGTTGGCGCACAAACGAACAAAACTACGTTTGCACACTTTTGCAAGAAAGTGCGCGAGCTACAAAGGGTGGCGCACTTGACAAAAGTGCACAGGCGAGAATGAGACACGCTCTAACAGAAAGTGAGTGAGCTTGATAGTTAAAGAAAAAACACACAATCAGAGGTCAAAGTTCGAAAGTCGAGGAGCACACAAATCAATAAAAAAGAAATCAAAAAACCAACCAAAACTTTGTCCCTAAGGAAACAAAGAGGAAAAAAGTGCGCGAGCTACCAAACGTAAGCAAAGTGCACCGGCTGACGAAACATAAAAAAAGTACGCCAGATTTGCCAACGCAAAAAAAGTGTACGGACTGACTATGGCATAATTTTCCTTGGTTTTCCAGGGAGAAATTTAATTTAATATGCACCAAAGTGCGCCAACTAGGTTTTCTCTCAAAAGTGCGTCACTGACTCAAGGAGTGTGATTGGCGCACTTTTGCTAGGAGACTAAGTGCAGTATGATTAGTACGCACGAGGAGTTGGGACAGCACACCAATGCATCCAAAGAGAAACATACATATTTTTATGCCAAATGGGTTCTCTTTCATACTCTTCACAGAGCACTGTTCTTCTTCTTCTCTAGTAAGCCATTTGGTATACGTATTGTATCAAGTTTCAGCACTGGACTTAGCTGGACTCGAAAACAAGCACGGCCAAAAGCAAAGTTACATAAAATATGGTGCTCTACACTATGAGCTAATTAGTTTTGTAAAACATAACATTTTGGGAGATCAAACCCAAAAAAAAAAGTGAACCCAAAGACCCAAACTCTGGTCCATGCAATTCTAACCAAGAAAATCAAGAACAATAAGTATTAAAGATGAAGGGGTGATCGGTCCCAACAACATGAGCTAGAAATAAACAGGAATATAAGAATTAAAAGCATGTATAAATCTATGGTTATTCTCTTGTACAAGATGTCCTTGCCTATGGAGGAAGAGAAAACCTAAGAGAGAGAAATTGAAAGAAAATAATGAGCAAAGAGAGAAATGGGGATATATATATATATAGGTTTAGGTTTGAGATTTTGACCGTTGGATCACTCAAACCCATCCAAGCCATACATGCCACCAACCCAACCAAATCCACTCTTCTCCTCAACTCACGAGTCCGATCTAAACAAAGGCCGGGCAAGCAAATAACATACGCCAAAGTACGACGGGAAAGGGGGCTGACAGAGCGCGAGGATGATATCCTAGCTCGATACTTGTATTTGTTTGACTCATGAGGTATATTTATTCGTATATCTCGTACCCTGATCTTGTCTTGTGCATGCTTGTCTTGTTCTAGGTAGTTCGTAACATGTGATTGATATTCGTATGTTTTGCTTATTTTAGTACCTGTCTGATCTCTAGAGATACCTTGATAGACCCGATGCCTTGTTGATATTCTGAGGACAGATTTTTTCTAAGGAGGTGAGAGTTGTGAGAACCGTCTCACTATTTTAATATTATTGTATTTTATCTGGTGTTTATTTGTTATAACTGTATATTGTTTCTCATATAATTTATGGAGTTTCTAGCTGATTTCATGTAATTTCTAGAATTATGAATAGTGCTAGTCACCCTTTGGTATATATAGCCTTCCCTTTCTCTATCCTCCTCATTCTTCTTCATTTCTTTCTTTCTCTTTCTTTATTTTCTTTTCCCTCTCCTCTCCCTAGCCGAGAGCAGCCCGAGCACCCTAGCCCCAGCCGTGAGCTTCCCTTTGGTGGTAGTAGTAGTAGTTTAGTAATGGGTTTAGGTAAGTACATCTTGCCAATGTGAAAGAACTTACTATATTATTGCATTTATTTATTTATTTTGTATTTTTATTGCTCTATATTGTGCTCTATAAACTTCTCTACATGTTTACTTCTTGTTATTTTCGGTTTTGATGCCTTGGTTCGAGTAGATCTATGTTTCAATTTTGGAGCTTCCTTGAGTTTACTTGGTTTTGATCTAGTAAAACTTGGTATTTTCGAAAACTAGTAGTTCCATGTTGATGATGTTTCAATTTTAAGTGTTTTAGAACTTTGTGTTGCTGGATTCGGGCTTGAAATAAAGATTTTATGGAGAAAATAACTTTCAGACTTGGAGCTTTTCCATAGATGATACTTGCTGTTCTGGGACGAATGAGTTCCATGCGCCATGTTTGGCATGCGACATGGACTCCTCGTTCTAAGTCAGCATGCGGCCATCTTGTTGGATGCATGACTGAATCTGTGCATGCCCCCTTGACCAAATGCGTGGAACTTGAACGAATAAAGTTTTCTAAGTTCAAAAGATTTCATGCGGCCAAGTGTATATGCGGCCAAGAGGAGTATGCAAATGAGTCTTCCATACGTTAGAGTCTCATGCGCCTCTTCCTTGATTGAGCCATGACTGCACTGACCTTTGGTATGACTTTCCATGATTTTTGTCTTTTCCTTCTGACTCCCTTTCTTGGCCAGTCAAATCGGTCACTTCCCTGATACGGCTAGTCACATCAATTAATTCCTTGACTTTGTATTTATTGTCCATCACTCAGCACTTTAACCGAGGAGTGGACTTTGCATCTTCCATGCGGCCAGCTTGTTGCATGCGCCCATCTCTTGCATTCGGCCAACTTATCCCATGCGCCTATCATTCTCATGCAACCTTAATTCCATGCGCAATTTGTGATCCATGCGCCAGAATTGGTTATGCGGCCATTCCACGCGTCTGCTTATCTCATGCTCCTATAGCACTTGTAGTAGTTTAACTTATTTTCTTGTTTAGCCTATTATGCTTGATTCTTATGCATAGAATATTTCTTTAAACTACTTATAACCTGACTATGACACATATAAGAACATGGAATTCCCTGAACAAGGAATGTATTGACATTATTAATATTGAACTTCCAACACCATACTGGTATTGATATTCCTGATAATAGCTCATCGTATCGAGATAACCTGACTTGTACTGATATTCCTGATAGTGGCTCGACGAAGCGCACTCATGATATGCTAGAATTTCCTGAACTGAAATGCTTGAACTAATAAGATAAAATCTCGTGGTTGATTTGCTTGTTGCTGTCCTGAATGTACTTGTCAAGCTACTGTCATATAATGTCCTATCCTGCATCATGTCTAAGACAAATTCCTGAGCACCACGGTCAAAAATTCTTGATAACTTGCCCAGGATAACAACTAGCATAATGAATTAGAAGCATCTAGAGAGATTTTCTGGCTACATGCAATTCCGGTATCCCAGCGACACCTGATAGATTTGGAGCTCTCCGTCCTGAGAGCACACTTCCAGCACGTCGTCGAGTGTTGCATTACCTGTAAATTACTATACCTTATATAATCTATTATACGTACCCTTACGCCTGGATAATCCGGATAGTCTGCAGAGCATGTGGCTGTTTGGAATCTCAAAATTGTATGTGTTAGTAATTAGGACTGTGATAACCCCACTTAGCTAATGATAGCAAGCCGAAGGGCATGATTGGTCGTGATTGCTTAATTTCCAGTCTAGTCTACTCCTTTTCTGGTTTATTTTAACAACTGATTCGGAGACTATAACCTGAGTACTGATTCCAGATATCCTTGTTTAATAGTCCATAACTGTTTAACTGTTATTTTACCTGCTGCACTTATTTTAACTGTTCATTGTGCTATTTCTTACTAATTTGTCTGTATGCTGATTTTAGTTCCTAAGTTGTCTCCTTTGTGGTACTTGTTGTTTTGGGGTCTGACCCTACTTGTTTTGTATGGCCAGATTTTGAAGCAACACCACAGGATCTCACATACTTCCCGTCTCAAGATGGTGAACACCAGGAGCACCCAAGGACATGAGTGGGTTTCGTCTTCATCACTCACCTGATCTTGTACTATACTTTTGAGGCGTTTAGCCACCGATTACATGTTTAACTCGTATCTTGGAACTTGATATTCTAGCATGCGGGCCTACATGTAAAGTATAATCTAGACTATAGCTAGAGATGATCATGTAATATTGTACTCTTGCTAATTCTTTAATTTGTAACTAGTTTCATGATCATCCGTGTAAGTATAGTTTGTGGCGCCTTACTATTATATGTTTTGTGATCATACATCTTGTAACTTGTTGCATGCTTGAGATTGAGACAACTATGACTTTTGACCCAAGAATGACTATTGGATTGTAGAGTAAACCCTCATATGTCTAGACACTCGTGACCGTATCTCGGGGTATAGAGTACTCTGATATACGTAGTTGACTTTGTATGCCCCCGCTCTTTGGTATTCTGGTTCTGGAGCGTGACAAAATACCCTTATATATGTTCACTACTTAAAATTGTTTATTAAATTTAACATGGATAGTTATGTAATTACGTGTGGAAAAAAAAAGAGGATTGTTGTTTGCTCTTTCCAAGATGTAAAAAAAATTTGAATTTTGTTCTTCTCAAGTAGTAAAAAATAAAAAATTTATTGTTTGTTTTTTTCCAAATAGTATGTAATACATGTGCATATATACTAGTATATAATAAATCTAAAACTAATGTAAATTATAGTAAAATCGGACTTCGAGAACTGAACACAACCTTAGTTTGTTTACTTATGTTTTTACGTGTAAAATTTTTTCATCGTAAGAACAAAATTCAAGTTAAGGAATGAAAATACAAGACCAACATATGTTTCTTGACATGATATCCGGGTTTTCAGAAACAACAGAGTTCTAAGCATATGCTAGTTGTTCCTACGATAAGCAACAAGAGGAAGCCCGTTGTCCATATGAAGCGTAAACATGGCTCTATATGAAGCAGTCTTCGATTCTTCGCTGAGCTTGAACTTGAAATAATGGAGGAGAATGGCAGCCAAGGTTTTCATCTGTCGATATGCAAATTCCTTTCCTAAGCAGATTCTTGGACCACCCTGTACCATAAGTAAAAGCAAATTATCTGATGGTAACTGCATAATAATTTGAATGCAAGGACAATAATAGAAGAGCAAATAGCAATGCAGTTCTAACGCTCAAAAAAAAAAATCAAAGTCAGAGTCAGAGTCAGAGTCAGAGTTGAATTTTCTAAATTGGATTTAACGTGTCATAAAAGATTATTGCAATTTTGAATAGTAAATCATATAAATGGTGGCCTAGACTTTTTTTTAGGAAATTACTAAGGATAACACAAAAGGTGATAGAGTTATCATATCTTTTGAAAAATAGGGATATTTAGACTTTGGGTCTCAGATAAGTTCCGAAATTTGTGTTTGGGTCTCCATAATATACATAATTAGTGTCTGGGTCTCAAAAGTGTCACCAAAAATAATTAATGACACTTTTGGTGACACTTTTGAGACATTAATGACACTTTTGAGACCCGAACATTAATTAGGTATATTATGGAGATCCAAATACAAATTTTGGAACTTATCTGAGACCCAAAGTCTAAATATCCCTTAAAAATATGGTCATTTTTTGATATCCAAATTATCTTTCAAAAGATATTAGGCATAACTCATATTTCAATAACCCAAACTCATATTTTCTCTTCCTCTCACACAACAATTTCAATAACCCATACTCATATTTCCTCTTTCTCTTTCAACATATTTCTCTTTTAACACAATTATTTGATGGTTTTGAATCCCATTATAGAGGTTTGGAAGCTTTAGAATTCGTGGCCGTCGGGTTGGGGACGACGGGGGACTGTCAGGATTCTGACATCCTGACTGTTGTTAGGACTGTCAGAATATTGACAGTCCTAGAACAGAGAGTTACATATATCTTTGTCCTAAGATTGTTAGGATTCTGACAATCCTGACTATTGTTAGGATTATCAGAATCCAAGCAATCCTTTGTCGTCCTCAGCCCGACTACCATTTAGGATTCTGACAATCCTGACTATTGTTAGGATTATCAGAATCCAAGCAATCCTTCGTCGTCCTCAACCCGACTACCATGATTTCTAAAACATATTTCTCTTTTAACACAATTATTTGATGGTTTTGAATCCCATTATAGAGGTTTGGAAGCTTTAGAAATCGTGGCCGTCGGGTTGGGGACGACGGGAGACTGTCAGGATTCTGACATCCTGACTGTTGTTAGGACTGTCAGAATATTGACAGTCCTAGAACAGAGAGTTATATATATCTTTGTCCTAAGATTGTTAGGATTCTGACAATCCTGACTATTGTTAGGATTATCAGAATCCAAGCAATCCTTCGTCGTCCTCAGCCCGACTACCATTTAGGATTCTGACAATCCTGACTATTGTTAGGATTATCAGAATCCAAGCAATCCTTCGTCGTCCTCAACCCGACTACCATGATTTCTAAAACATATTTCTCTTTTAACACAATTATTTGATGGTTTTGAATCCCATTATAGAGGTTTGGAAGCTTTAGAAATCGTGGCCGTCGGGTTGGGGACGACGGGAGACTGTCAGGATTCTGACATCCTGACTGTTGTTAGGACTGTCAGAATATTGACAGTCCTAGAACAGAGAGATATATATCTTTGTCCTAAGATTGTTAGGATTCTGACAATCCTGACTATTGTTAGGATTATCAGAATCCAAGCAATCCTTCGTCGTCCTCAGCCCGACTACCATTTAGGATTCTGACAATCCTGACTATTGTTAGGATTATCAGAATCCAAGCAATCCTTCGTCGTCCTCAACCCGACTACCATGATTTCTAAAACATATTTCTCTTTTAACACAATTATTTGATGGTTTTGAATCCCATTATAGAGGTTTGGAAGCTTTAGAAATCGTGGTCGTCGGGTTGGAGACGACGGGAGACTGTCAGGATTCTGACATCCTGACTGTTGTTAGGACTGTCAGAATATTGACAATCCTAGAACAGAGAGTTATATATATCTTTGTCCTAAGATTGTTAGGATTCTGACAATCCTGACTATTGTTAGGATTATCAGAATCCAAGCAATCCTTCGTCGTCCTCAACCCGACTACCATGATTTCTAAATCTTTCAAACCTCTATAATGGGGTTCAAAACCACCATTAATGATGTTTGAAAGAGAAAGTTATTACAAGAGGAAGAGAAATATAAAGTTGTGTAAGAGGAAGAGAAATTTGGATGTTTAAAATAATGGTATGTTGCCCTCTAAGAAATAAAAATTTTAGTCTTTTTAAAACCGAAATTGAAACGTTTTTTCTTTTTTCTTTTTTCTTTTAAACCGAATCGAATCTCTTGTTCGGTTCTTTGTTCGGATCTCGGTCCCAAACCAGATAATGCTCACCCCTACATTCAGAGAGACTATTTAGTGTGCTTTAATGACAAATAACACTCAGTTTGTCACTACATGTAAGATCAGAAAGCTAATATTGTTGTATAGTTTGGATCAGAAAATGAAGCATGGAAAAGTCTGTGCTTACATTGAAAGCGGGAAATTTGAATGGACTCTCAGGTTTGAAAGATCCATTCTCGATCCAACGCTCTGGTCGGAAATCCTCAGCATCTTCTCCCCACAGGTAAGTCATCCTTCCCATGGCGTAGGCGTGGTAGTTAATTGCGTCTCCCTTCTTCACCTTGAAACCATCAGGAAGAATATCATCCTCTTCGGCAGTCTTTCCATCCTGTTAAGCACAAATCAATATGATCTCTCATCAATTTAATCAGTAAAAATAATTACACTTAGCTTGACTTACCGCATGCCTAATTATTAAGAGTAGCTATTTAGTCCAAATACTAATTAATTAGCTAGCCAGAATCAAATAGTAGTACCACTGGAACAGCAGGATAGAGGCGGAGTGTCTCGGTCAGCGCTGCGTGCAAATAATGCATCCTGTCGACAACATTGTGATCGGTTAAGCTAGCAGCAAACTTGTCAATGTCATAACCTTCCTCTGCAGCTTTTACCGAGTCCTTAATCTCCGCCACAATCTTTTCCTGTACTAATGGGTGTTTGCAGACCAAGTAGAAGAACCAAGTGAGCGTGTTGGCCGTTGTGTCCTTCCCGGCTATCAAGAAATTGAGTATGATGTCTCGGAGATACTTATCGGTAATCGCCTCCGGATCCTTCTCGCTTGCTAATATGAACCTCGACAGTATATCTTCCTTATCATTCTAGTAAAGGCTCAAAAAGAAAAAAAGAAAAAAAAGAGGTAAGTTAAAGAAACCAGCTAGTGGGATATATATAGAGTTCAAAATAGTTGTTTTACTGATACAATTAAGATATCCTCACATTGTCTGTTCCCTTCTTCATCATCTCCCTCCTGCGTTGGATCAATTGTAACACAAAGTCATCCATCACTCGGACATTCTTCTTGAGCCGGGCTTCTAGTCCAACGTTGAAGAACCTCTTTACATCCCAGGAGAAATCAGCATATCTTCTGTAGACGATGTAGTTCGAGTCGTCAAAGGCCTTGCTAAACCGAGCTCCTAACTCGACTGAGCCAGAGAGAGTATCGAGCTCGACTCCGAAGCCGACTTTAAAGATTGAATCCAGTGTTGTCTTCATCAACAAGTCCTGACGAAGGAAAAATCAAAATCTTTAACGCCCTGTTCTATTCTGCTAGCTTGATATGTATCAGTAAGTAGATAATGGACTACTGGCAGGGAATCATTTCCTACAATGTTTCTCAAACACAATAGGATACGACACAGACATGGCACCTATTCTGTGTGTCCTAGTACATTTTTGAGTGTACATGTTGTTTCTGATACAAGTCCAATATGACACTACATATATTTTGGAGTGGTCCGAAAGATACTCTGTCAAGTGATTATATATTACTGACTAATTAAAATTATTATATCAAATTCCTAGCTATGTTGCCTGGACACAGATACAACACGACACGGTGACAAGAACCTACTTTGGTGTGTCATATTGTATTTTGGACTTAATGTGGTGTGTGATGTGTCCGACACGACACATCAAGATTTTTAGAGTATCTATCCTTTCCTAGATTCCTAGAGAAGTCCCTAGTAATCAAAACCTGGATGTCAAATACAGCTGAAGAGGTTGCAGCCTCTAAGATCTTCTTTGCTAGCTTGGCACCATTTGTTCGAAACACGACGCTGCTGAAGTCTCGGAGAATTTTGGTGGAGAACTCATAGCTCGCAAGCTTCCTCTGATGGCGCCACTGATCGCCATCTACCGCAAATATTCCATCTCCAAAGAGATCTCTTATGATATCATGGTTTCGTTGCCCCTGTACTCAACCAACAAAGAAGAATGTTACAAGCGAAGATACAAATAGTTTGATACAGATATATAGTGAAAATGAAACCTTTTCGTATTTGGAGAAATTGGACTTCAACATGTGTTCGATGTTGGCAGGGCCAGTGGTGAAGATTATACTATGGGAGGTGTCGATTAGCCGAAAAGTCTTGTGTTTCTGCGCAATGTCCGTTTGAAAGTCGAACACCCTTTCGTAATACAAGAGTAGATGGAAGACGGTGCCGGCAATGGGGGGTCTTCCTTTGCTAAGCAAGGACTCTTTGGCATAGAAGACGAGGAAGGAGGAGATTGTGTAGAGTACATAGAGAAGGATGATAACGAAAAATATTGCGAGAATGCAGAGCACAGAGAGAGAGAAAGTGGTAGCCAATTCTAAGATTTGGAGTGCCATGGAGGTGTTGGAAGCAATTAGAAGATTTGGAGGAAAGCTAGCGAGTAGAACAAAACAAACTAAGCGTAGAGTAAGTTCTATATAATTTATAGCCAAATAAGACTTCAAAAGTAGCAAAAATTAATTAGCTAGGTTCACCATCACTAGGCTGAAGATGTTGATGATGCATGTTCATGCACCTTGAGCAATTCTGGAAGCCCTCACAGTTTCATCCTTCCAGAACTAGGGGAGTAGTACTACATGGGTGCCAAGCCAACTGCCAATGGTTCCTATGCACCATATATGTTGCGAAGGTGCCGTCTAGGAGAGATTAAACTCCCTAATTGTGTCATGTTTCTGATCAAATGTGGCTATGGCAAGAAACTATTGGAAAGAAACTGTATGGCTGCACGCAACCTGCATTATTATAGACAATAAGAAAGTGGTTGCATGCAACTTTCAGGATGATGACACACCTGAACCATCCCCAAAGCAGGCAGAATGATGCGATCCTCCTCCTTTTCACTGGCTACTAGTTTCTTATATCTATTTTTATTCGGAAATTTCCATACCAAGGAAGGAAGAATGGCAGTGGAGAAAACAAGTTTGGAAAAACTATATATATATATGATGCAATGGAACGCCAACTCCCGTGGTGCATAAGAATGGGAGGAGTTAGGCACCAACCGAGTTGGCGTCCCCTAGGGATGGGGGGTTGTATATGTAACGATCCGTTCCGTTCAAACGGACAGCCGATTCAAACGGCGCAAGTGCAATGACCCGACCCGCTTTGCTCAGCGAGAAGACTCGTTTGAGGTAAAAAAAATTCAGACTTGGCCCTTCAGGAGTTCGGAACTTAGACTTCCAAAAGCTCGCTCTGAGTATCTCTCGACCGAGGCGAATCATCGCTAAGCTGGGTGGCTACGATGAACTTGTCTTTGCTTAGCCAGCACACTTAAAATATGGACGATACATACTAGTCGCTAGGTGAATCACCCTCTGCATGCTAATAAATAATACAATGCACCTAGGTAAGGGAATAATCCCAACTTGTATTTCTTGTGCTAGAACATGAAAATGAAACTTTGCTTATAAATGGACCCTCGCATGCTACATTTGCCTAGTGCAAGTAGACCCCAGTATGCCTCGAGTAGAACGATATATATATATATATATATATATATATATATATATATATATATATATATATATATATATAACTCTTCGTAGTGCACAGTTCACTTGTTTACACTGCACGTCCCTAAATCATGTCGCTCGGTATGTCCCTTTACGGTTTCACTCCTTGCTTTACCCTTAGACCCATGCAAAACATAAATGCTTATGTTCAATATAAATGCATGTTTGCTTGCTTATATGTTAACTTGTACTTGTTGCCTCATTTCAATGCTTGTCACATAATCCATGCCACGACCGTGTAACGCTATCTTGTCTTGCATTCATTCAATTCACCGAAAGACTATCTAATAGTCGTTTCGTGCAAGTATGAACCTGAAAGTATCCGGGACCGTTTGGTCGACAAGGCATCTCCGAATTAGGGGATTGCACCATGTCAAGTTTAACTCTAAACGAGAATTATGTCAATATCATAGCTCATGGAGCATACTCGTTCTGAACAAGAATCAAGAAATTACATGTTATGTCAAGAATCCCGTAAACCTGAGACCCAAGACTTGTATGTCGCGGACAATCTGTGCACAAAGTATTCATGTTCAGGTTCCTACGGACGGTCGTCGGGGCACCGGTACCGATCTGATCCGGACGAAACTTCACCATAGTGGCATGTTAGTGGACGACATGGAGTGAACGCCCCCTTGACATCGCGTTGCACTCCATACCGCGCCGCACTCCATACCGTCCCGGGTGAAGGTGGCGTCGACTTCTGACCTCATGCAACTAATATCGCCCCGACTATAACTCGTCCTTTATGGCTATGCCAGCGATAATCCACGTGCGAGTCATTGCATCGCATCCAATAATCTGAAATACCTGAACGATATAAGTATAAGACATCTATACATAGATTGAACAACCCGAGCAATCTATTGAACACTTGAACATCCGTTGCAATACGCCTGGATAATCCGTAAAATCGTGCACCCAAAACAGAACCTCGCTCATGATACTTATGTTGCTTATGCTACTGCCCCTGGATTTTATTATATATGCTCGTGCTTGATTTAACTTGGTTTCCTTGGACAGGGAAGGACGGATGGTAAGTTGGTAAGTCTCGCCGTGTTACTCTTATATCGCATGGCACACTGCCACACGTGTTAGGCTTCACATCATTGCCATAAAATTGATCCTAAGGCAAGACTAGAAAGATAACCTAATAGATGGTGCACGAAACCTATATATGTGTTTGGATTTGTCGAGCGGGCGAGAAGCCTCCCCACCAGTACATTCATGTACTGATAACCCACTAGATTGCTTGCAGGGTGCGGGAGAACCTCGTTCAGTACGGATGCTTCCTTCATGCGTGCTATGGCATGGAGTTCACTCTGGAGCCTTGGAGCATTGCGTCCAGAACTGGAGTACATATACAAGACAAGACATAATGTTGGAACATCACCTACATATCACTCCACAAATGTAGCCACTTGGCACACTTTTAATGTTTCAGAGAGAGAGGCTTGAGTGAACTTGTAATCTCGGCCTAGCGCCGCCTGTAACACTTGTTCAATATCAATAAAGAGTTTATTTTATTTCTATACTTGTGTTATTCAATGCTTCCGTTATTGACGACTCTATGAACTTGTTATCAATCGCCTGTGCATTTCTTATTTTGCTGCACTCGAATAATCAGTACGACTTTGTGGCTTAGACTACTTATCGCCTGTTCGGATCATAGCCTTATATGGGTGCGGCTTATGCTCGCGCGATATCACGTCCAGATGAAAAAGATCATCCCGCGGGAGCGCTGGCACGGTGATTCGCGCCTAGCGGGGACGACCGATTACCTGCGAAAATCGGGGTGTGAGATATTATTATCAGAGCATAGCTTTACGTCTTTGAACTTTTTATCGATTTTCTCATTTTTGAAGCTCGTTCGTGGGTTATGTGCATACACTCTCTCATTGACCCGATGGGATATTCCAAACAATGAGTCTAAATACTTTTAAAAAGTGTATGTGAATGATATGATTGCTTGTACAAAATTGTGATGCGAAGTCCTTTTTGCCGACTTGTGTTAAGCTTTGTAGGAATAGACTCATGATAGAATTTTCAAGTTATGTACAAATTTGAATACCTATACATGATTATCCAGCTGGTAACTGTGCGAAATAGAATATCGTTCGAACGGTTAGCTATGCACACAACCTTTTGGCTAAGTTGTGTAGAATATCGCGCACCAAGACCTTTTGGTGTAAGCTAGTTGCAAACGAGATTGGGATATCGTTCAGATAAGGGATAAGTCAGACTTAGAATGACAACCGATAGAAATATTATCATATTATCGCTAAGGCGAATATAGAGAATTGTGCTTGAATTTTGAGAAATAGCTCAAACGGTATTTCGTATCGGAAGATACAAATCGAATATCGTTTACTTGGATGACTATCAATAGGAATATACATACGAGACTAAGATTTATCAGGCGATGCTTAGATATCGTGCAAGAATTCTAAGGAACGACTTGGTAAATATGCTAGCGATTGATGCGAATATCGATTAAAAATTTTAATTGGGTGACTCAATTCCTGAGTGGTGTATGGATCATTTTAGAAATATTCAAATGGATTCATAGATCTTGTGCGATAGTTGGATTGAACGATTTGGGAATATCTTGAACAAACAATAAGGCTTATATCGAATAAAAATTCATGGAAATAGAAATTGATATCTTGGTTAAGAAAACTTGTTGGAATCTTGGATGATCATGCGAGTGATTTCGGATTGAATTAAACATATTGATACTTGAATATAATATCGCTCGAATAAAAGTTAGCCCGAGAATGAATATTGTAGTTCAATGAAAGAGATAAGCGATAACGGAATTGACTTGGAGTTTGGAATAATGATCTTGAATCTAGTTTGAATGATAACTCTCGACAATCAGTCCCAGCTAGAACGATTATCCTGCGGGAGCACCGGCGTGGTAATTTCATGTACAGCAGGGATAATCGAACTCACAGGAATATGTTCGGTGATTATTCCAAACAAACTCGATGAATAGAACGTATCAAAAATGGATGAACTTGGGATTGAATATTCGAAACTTAGTTGCTTGAGGAATGCCAGAAGTAGACTATGGATTTACCAAACGGTAATATTGAAGTTGGATAATTTTAATAGACGAATTATAATCACTACATGAACGAACATGACTTGATGGATTTTATATATAACTTGGATGGAGCAAAGTAAAATGATAAAGAGTCTTGATCATTTCGATGATAACCATATTGTTCGACGTTCTTATCTTGCGCGAGCGTAACTCTATGCTCGTGCAAGCGTCACGCCCGTATTAGGACGATTATCCAGTGGAAGCGTTAGCGTGGTGATCTCACGTCCAACGAGGATGATCGAACTTGCAGGAGATCGGAGCGTGACAATTGATGGATCATCTTGACTTTTGGTTCGATACGATAAGATGAGTTTGAAAATACAAATGATTCAAAAGTGTTTCATAGATAAGTTAGCCCAGAACCTAGAGTTAATCGTGTTTGATGGTTTCGTGAACGGATACATGAATCTTGTTGGACGACTTAGAGTTATAATAAAAAAAGATTAATCATGTTTGATGGTTTTGTGAATTGATACATGAATCTTGTTGGACGACTTGGAGTTATAATAAAAAAAAGGTTTAGAATTAATCTCGGCTTGGTGGTCTAGACTTGGAGTGGATATATGGATTCTATAAAACATGCTTAAGAAGATAGACTATGCGAATTGCTAGGCTTGTCATGCATCTTAAAAATATTATGGATTTTACTGAACAAACTTGAACCTTGTACAAACGAACGTGTCATTATGTGTAGGATGATCTGTGCTCAATGTTTAAAAATTTGAGTGAAATGAGCTTAGGTAGAATATTCCGTGCAAACAAAAAATGGTTTGACCTTAGGAATTGGGACGAGCATCGTGCAAAGAATTTGCACGATGAATCGTGTGCTTGAACTTGTACCTATGACCTTATAAGCTAACCTAGTAATTAGGCAGACAACCATGTGCCGAGTGAAAAGACTTGTGTAACCAACTTTAAAACATTACCTGAGCAAGCCATAGAACTAGGACAACAAGACTTATTGTTATATTTGGAACGGTAAGTGTGCGTTATGTTTGACCTGAATGGATGAACGCTAGTCGGTTAAATCGGATAGATCATGCTTCACGGTAGTGCAAATACTTGATTTGATTTGGAATGAAAATGACTTAGAATTTGATTGACCCGAAAGTATCCTTGTGATTCATAAAACGAGAACCCTTGAGATTTTTGCAAGTGGCTTGTCCGATTTTACTATCGCTAAGTTTGGTTGAATAAATTTGTTTGGGGATGCCTTGAACGTGTGCACGATCCAAGATCCAGTTATATGTGGAACTCGAGTACAAAAGACATCGCTATCACTAAGTTGGTTGACATGCATATGTTTGAAGGACGCTTTGAATATGTGCATGATCCAGGATCGCGATATGCTGATCTCGAATGCTAGTGCAAGTAAATATGTTAGACTCGCATGGACAAGTATAACTACTTGTATAAGTTTGCCTCAGCCTTAAAATTACCATTCAAGATGGATTTTAATGTACTCCGCATTAAGCGATATATATTTCGTGCTAAGGCACAATAGAGACCGAGTTAGAACTTGGATTGAATGATAGAGTCATTCAATGAGACCGACCCAGCATACACGCGACACGATATAAGGAACGAGTAGGAAATTGTGTTCGAACGGATCTAGTGGTACCGATTGCTATGCTGGAGATAGATTCATTATATGATAGAATAGTTTGTGCTAAGGAAGTCTCGAGAACGAGACTTTTTCTGAGTGATGTATAATATAACAACCCATTCTGTTCAAGCGGACAGCTGATTCAAACGGTGCAAGTGAAATAATCTAACCCGCTTTGCTTAGCGAGAAGACTCATTTTAGGCAAGAGATTTCTAAACTTGGCCCTTCAGGAGTTTGGAACTTAGACTTCTAAAGGTTCGCTCGGAGTATCGCTCGACCGAGACGAATCATCGCTAAGGTGGGTGGCTACGATGAACTTGTCTTTGCTTAGCCAGCACACTTAAAATATGAACGATATATGTTAGTCGCTAGGTGAATCACCCCCTGCATGCTAATAAAGAATACAACGCACCTAGCTAAGGGAATAATCCCAACTTGTATTTCTTGTGCTAGAACATGGAAATAAAACTTTGCTTATAAATGGACCCTCGCATGCTACCTTTTTCTAGTACAAGTTGTCACATCCCGGTCCCGTAAGGGCCGATCTTCCTCGCTTGGTCCCTATGGAACCGATCACCCTCGCTTGGGTGCGATGTCGTGCAAGCCTAATTTGCGCTTGCACAAGGCCAAAAGCTTGAATAAGGACAAGTAAGCTATTCAAAACGGAAGCAGCCGTACATTTTACAGAAAAGTAAAGAACACAATGGAATAAGAAAATAAATATTTTTTATTGATATTCAAAAGTGTTACAAGTAGCGCTTGGCCGAGATTATAAATCGCTCAAGCACTCTTTCGAATATAATGACATCGTTCCATACATTATATCCCTTTATACAAAAGCAAATAAAAGCAAATCTTGATATGGCTCAAGACATCGACTTCAGATTTCTGGGTCTTGGGGATGAGGCACGGCTATCGCTTCCTTGGACGATCCAGCACCTGAGAACAAGCAAACTGTTGGTAGGTCAGTACTTTGGTGAAAGTACTGATGAGTATAAAATCAACGAACAAAAGCAACACTCCCTGAAACCCACACTAAGTAAGCATGTGGCAAAATATTATATTACTAGTAATCTTTCTACTTTTATCTATGTTCATTTCATGCAGCACAGAATTTGAGTCAGTTTACTTCTTTTCGAAAACATAGCTTTAAAAATAATTTGCATATTCAAACAATAAGCATACAATTGGGACAGTGTTCTATCATATAGTACGCAGCATGTATCGTACATCATATTCGATCTCTTAGGAACAAAAGTTATCTCTAGTGGACTGTTCATCTCAAATCAAAATAAGTGCATCAATTGGACTGTCATTCTTTCAAGCAAACAAGATAAACTATATATATAATTTTGGCCCCCGAGAAACTTAGGATCAGTAGCGGTAATCTAGCTAACTAATGACTCTTTATCTGATGCTATTAGCAGATGTGACTCATGGTTGCTCTTCACTAATATAATAGCAGCCGGGACCAAGGTTCAACTCTGCACTAATAGCCATTGTCCAACCGATGTGAATGCATAAAGCATTATCAGATAAACTCTATGATACAAACGAAATGAACAAGCAAGCTATATATAAACTCTTTGTATTTCTTACCCCTTGTCGAACGGTTATCCCTGCAGCAGACATACAAGTTATTAACAATTTGCATAAACATATATGTATAAGGTTCTTTTTCCCTATCCGTCTCTGCATTAAACAGTTGGGTATACAAGAAGGCTAGCCTAGCATGCTCCCTAACTATATGATGGTCCATGGGTAGCCCCATGATTAGCAGCGGTGACTCATGGTTCAGCTCTTCACTAGCACGCGCATGTGCCGGTAGCTGTGACTCAAGGTTCAGCTCTTCACCAACACACACGAGTACTAACAGTTGTGACATCATGGGTTTTGCACAACACTAATAGACACATCACCCCACTAGACCCCGTAGAGCTGTATCCTCAGGGTAAAACAAAAATCTCTTCTAGACCGAGCGATTTCCAGTGTCCCAGGAACCGTTTGAGAGACAAGACCTTGTGCACAAGTTGTCCGAGACCAATACAATAACATGAAACATCTATAATGCAAGCAAACAAATGAAAAACATATATGGTCGAGCAAAACATATCTTGTCAAGCAAAACATATCTTTTATCTTTCACATAACTAATAGCACACCCCACTAGATCACAAGGACCATACCTCAGGGCGTACTATTAGTCTCTGCTTATACGAATCAAAGATTTATAGCAGTTCGATATAGCAAAATATGCAAGCAAAACATAATAGCAAGCACGATTTTAATTTCATAACTAGCATGCAATATCTATCTCTTTCTTAGCATATTACAAAGGGACTTGTTCAAGCGATTATTTTACTTATCTTTTTAGCATAGCAATGATTCGTTTGATAGCGGTGTCAGTGTAACTAAGTATACAATATTCTTTCTATCTTGACTTAGCATAGCAAGGTTATATCTCTTTTCAGACAAGCATACAAGTTTTCTAGTTAAGCAAGCAGGTTCATTTCAATGACAAGTTATATGAGTTCTATTATTAAGCATGCAGAGTCAGGTTCTATCATTCTTCTTATAAAACTATCTTCTTAGAACAAGCATTCAAAATCTTAGATTTATTATTAAGGCCTGCAAGAATCAGAGAATAAAGTTCTGCCCACTCACTTAGATCAATCTTCTTGGGGTTCGATCAGGAACTCTTCGAGAAGACTTTCGCTCGAGCAAGCAAAGCGATATCACTTGTACATAGTGCCTATGCGGAGCGGAGCACTACATATTTACCCACCGACAAAAAGTTTCTTCCTCGAAACTTAAGAAAAAACTTACAAAATTTATTGCAGCGATAGTCCTCATCCCTCACCATCCTCAATCAAAACACAAGCAAATCAGGAATCATGAAATCATATCTCTAAACAACAAGAAAGCAAACAAGAAAAATTTTGTGCGCACCTTTGAGAATATCTATGAACTTATTGTATGGAACGTTCATTGCAACATAATATCGGGCATATCTCTAAGTAGAAGGCAACGAAATGGACGAAGAATCAAGTAGCTTTGATACCATTATGTCACGTCCCGGTCCCGTAAGGGCCGATCGTCCTTGCTTGGTCCCTACGAAACCGATCGTCCTTGCTTGGGCACGATACCGTGCAAGCCTAATTTGCACTTGCACAAGGACAAAGCTCAAGGACAAGTAAGCTATTCAAAACGGAAGCAACGACACATTTTGCAGAAAAATAAAGAACACAATGGCATAAGAAAACAAGCAGCTTTTATTGATATTCAAAAGTGTTACAAGCGACGCTTGGCCGATGTTACAAATCGCTCAAGCACTCTCTCGAATATAATGACATTGTTCCATACGTTATATCTCTTTATACAAAAGCACCTAAAAGCAAATCTCGATACGGCTCAAGACATCGACTCCAGATTTTTGGGTCTTGGGGATGAGGCACGACTATCGCTTCCTCGGACGATCCAGCATCTGAGAACAAGCAAACTATTGGTGGGTCAGCACTTTGGAGAAAGTACGGGTGAGTATAAAATCAACGAACAAAAGCAACACCCCCTGAAATCCACACTAAGTAAGCATGTGGCAAAATATTACATTAATAGTGATCTTGCTACTTTATGATACCATTATGTCACGTTCTAGTCCCGTAAGGGTTGATCGTCGTCGCTTGGTCCATATGAAACCGATCATCCTCACTTGGGCGTGATGCCATGTAAACCTAATTTATGCTTGCATATGGCCAAAGCTTGAACAAGGACAAGTAAGCTATTCAAAACGGAAGTAGCGGCACATTTTGCAGAAAAGTAAAGAACACAATGGCATAAGGAAAAAATATCTTTTATTGATATTCAAAAGTGTTACAAGCGGCGCTTGGCCGAGGTTACAAATTACTCAAGCACTCTCTCGAATATAATAACATCGTTCCATACATTACATCCCTTTATACAAAAGCAGCTAAAAGCAAATCTCGATACGGCTCAAGGCATCGACTCTAGATTTTCGGGTCTTGGGGATGAGGCACGGCTATCGCTTCCTCGGAAGATCCAGCACCTGAGAACAAGCAAACGATTGGTGGGTCAGCACTTTGGAGAAAGTACTGGTGAGTATAAAATCAATGAACAGAAGCAACATCTCCTGAAACCCACACTAAGTAAGCATGTGGCAAAATATTATATTACTAGTGATCTTGTTACTTTTACCTATGTTCATTTTATGCAGCACATGATTTGAGTCAGTTTACTTTTTTTCAAAAATATAGCTTTGGAAACAGTTTTACATATTCAAACAATAAGCATACAATCGGGATAGTATTCTATCGTGTAGTGCGCAGCATGTATCGTGCACCATATTCGATCTCTTAGGAACCAAAGTTATCTCTAGTGGACTGTTCATCTCAAATCAAAACAAGTGCATCAAGTGGACTATCATTCTTTCAAGCAAACATGACGAACTATCTATATGATTTTGGTCCCCGAGAAACTCATGATCAGTAGCGGTAATCCAGTTAACTAATGACTCTTTCATCTGATGCTATTAGCAGCTGTGACTCATGGTTGCTCCTCACTAACATAATAGCAGTCGGGACCAAGGTTCAGCTCTGCACTAATATCTATTCTCCAACCGATGCGAATGCATAAAGCACTATCAGATAAACTCTATGATGCAAATAAAATGAATAAGCAAGCTATATATAAACTCTTTGTGTTTCTTATCCCTTATTGAATGGTTATTCCTGTAGCAGACATACAAGTTAGCAACAATTTGTGTAAAAATATATGAATAAGGTTCTCTTTTCATGTCGGTCTCTCTATCAAATAGTTAGGTATGCAAGAAGGCTAGCCTAACATGCTCCCTAACTATATGATGGTCCATGGGTAGCCCCATGATTGTAGCGGTGACTCAAGGTTCAGCTCTTCACTAGCACGTGTATGTGTCGGCATCTGTGACTCAAGGTTCAGCTCTTCACCAACACACACGAGTACTAGCAGCTGTGACATCATGGGTTTCGCACAACACTAATAGACACATCACCCCACTAGACCCCGTAGAGCCGTATCCTCAAGGTGAAATAAAAATCTCTTTCAAACCGAGCGATTCCCAGTGCCCCAGAAAACGTTCGAGAGATAAGACCTTGTGCACAAGTTGTCTGAGACCAATGCAATGACGAAAAGCATCTATAATGCAAGCAAACAAATAATCAAGCAAAACATATATGGTCGAGCAAAATTATCTTCTCAAGCAAAGCACATATTTTATCTTTCACATAACTAATAGCACAGCCCATTAAATCACAAGGACCGTACCTCAGGGCACACTATTAGTCTCTGCTTATACGAATCAAAGACTTATAGTAGTTCAATATAGCAAAACAGGCAAGAAAAATATATAATAGCAAGCACAATTTTGATTTCTTAACTAACATACAATATCCATCTCTTTCTTATCATATTATAAAGGGACTTGTTCAAGTTATTCATTTAGTTATCTTTTTAGCATAGCAAGGGTTCGTTTGATAGCGGTGTCAGTATAAGTAAGCATGCAACATTCTTTCTATCTTGATTTAACATAGCAAGGTTCTATCTCTTTTCAGATAAGCATACAAGTTCTCTAGTTAAGCAAGCAGGTTCGTTTCAATGACAAGCTATACGAGTTCTCTTATTAAGCATGCAGAGTCAGGTTCTATCATTCTTCTTATAAAACTATCTTCTTAAAACAAGCATTCAAAAACTCAGATTCATTATTTAAGGCGTGCAAAAATTAAAGAATAAAGTTCTGCCCACTCACTTAGATCAATGGTCTTGGGGTTCGATCGAAAACTCTCCGAGAAGACTTTCGCTCGAGCAAGCAAAGCGATATCACTTGTACATAGTGCCTACGAAGAGCGGAGCACTACACAAGTAGACCCTGCTATGCCTCGAGTAGAACGATATATATATATATATATATATATATATATATATATATATATATATATATATATATATATATATATATATATATATATATATATATATATATATATATATATAAACTCTTCGTAGTGCATTGTTCACTTGTTTACACTGCACGTCTCTAAATCATGTCGCTCGGTATGTCCCTTTACGATTTTACTCCTCGCTTTACCCTTAGACCCGTGCCAAAAGTGTTATAGCTACTAACCTATTTAATTTTTTTATCTCTCCAATATATGTATATATATATGCATAAATAACTTAGGTTTATGAAAATACTTAATTGCAAAACTAGTCTTAACCAAATTCTGAATTTAAGAAGGGGTTTTGTGCATTTTCCCCAAATCCATGGGAAGGGGGGAGAAGGAAACCAGCAGTAGGAGCTGAGTCATACCCAACCTGGCTTCTTCTCCTTCATCTCCATTCCCAAAGAAAGACATGGCTTGCTCTCCTTCCTCCATGCATTCCCAATGCATCTAACCCTTCCCCTACTTAATCCCTCAAGGAAGCCCTTCCTCCTCTCCCCATTACTTACTGCTGCTGCTACTGTAGCTGCCGCTGCTGCCGCACGCCGCTATCGCTGCCGCCACCTGCCGCTGCTGCCGCCACTGTTGTTACTGCCACTGTTACTACAGCTGCTACTGTTGTCGCTGCTGCCGGAGCAACACGTCGCCGACGCCCCCGCGTCCGGACGCCGCCACCCCACGCATCGAAGTCGCCGGACCCGCACCCCGTCGGACACCGCTACCGCAAAGCCACTTCTCTCCCTTCTCCCAAAACCCTAGGTATTTCTTCCCCTTCTCCAATTTCACCTTTCCAGAAATCAATTTAGGTTGTAATTTATTATCAAAATTTCCTGAATTAGGAATACAAAGGGGGAATCAAATATCGAACTGGGAATACTTGGAGAACCCTAGGTTGTTCGGAACCAAGGCAAGTCTTCATCTCCCCTTTTTATTTTAGTTATGTTATTAGTCTAATTTATGATTTAGTATTGGGAACTCATTTGTTCCTTAAAAATTGACTCATGTACTAGGACACCATACGAAATGTATTGACACTATGTGGTAATAACATGTGTATATGATGGATTGGTTAAATAATCATGTTGTATCTACATATCTGGGTATACACCTGTACATATAAATATAATTTATAGTACATAAATCATGTTGTGTACACTTATGAGAGTCAAGTTGCAATCGACTCGGAGAATGGGGTATACAAGCTAAGACATAAGAATTTTGTTGGAGTTATTTTATAACTCGAATTAAGTTCAATTTTTTTGAAATACGATATGGACTCCAGTACAAGACATGACATGAATAATAAAATTTAGATTTAGTCTATGATCATTAAATATGTTAGAAACATTGGTGATTCAAGTAATATGTATATTGACTACATGAATGAATGGAGGCCTTCATAAGTGAAATAATTAGAGAAGTATATAGTTATAGACACATATAGAAATTTACGCCTACAAAGGCATGTTAAAATAGAAGTAATTATATACCATTTCGAATTACGTACTTAATTACCAAATAAAAGAATCTAGAATTAGGTTATATAGCTTGCGTTATACGTAGGAAAAGAATTAATTAAAATTGCACTTCAAGACCTTATAAGTAAATTTAGCTATATATATATATATATATATATATATATATATATATATATATATATATATATATATTGTGCTCTATCTTTAAAATATAAAGGCTCTAAGAAACACTTGTTACATAGAAAGGTTATATATGCACGTATGATACTAGGGTTAGTTAAGATAATCAATACCCTACAAGCAAAGTCATAAAATGTTAATATTGTCATTTCCTTATAAAATTATCATGTTTCTAATGATTACATTGTGTTGTCTTGCAAATAACCAGCAAATTGCAAAGCCAAGGTATGCAGCTGATGATTATATAGCTAATTACCAAGGTAAGAAGACTTCTTTACTTACTTAAAAATGTTAATATTATCAAAAATATAAACTGCGTGTATTTCGATGTTGAGAGTTGCTCCACCGAAGGGGTTGGCGAGCCCGAGAATGCTACGGAGGGTTGCTCCGGGTCAAATTTATAAACTGTTAAAATTCCGGGAGCCGAAATACAAAGGGGACTCTGCCGAAATTTTCAAGAATTTCAGGAGATAACCAATATTTTGATGTCCCGAAATATCGTCGATATTCCAAGAATCTAAACCCTAGATATACATATCCTTGCAACAAACCACCAACGATTATAATTTAATTAGGGGACAGCTAGTAAAAGTCTAAGATACGTAGGACACGGACACAAGATACTCAACAAAATCTAACTATCTGACAATCTGCTCTGAGTAAATCGATATCCTTGAAATTGTATGGATGACTAAATACCTGTACTCTGGATTACATATGTATCTTGCATCATCCTGGATATGCATTTCTTTTATAAAAAAATGGTTAAAGCAATACCAGAGCAAAGACCTGAACATAAGAAACTAAAATAAGGATTGATTGTAGATTTAGGCTAGACGCATTAGGCGGGGGAGAACATCATAAATAACCACCTATGAAATTTTGCCACATAATTTTAATAATGGCTAATCAGCAGTTAAAGTTCTTTCGTAAGGCCTTGCGAAGTGAGCAGGTGAGGCTTAGCTCACTTTCCTGTTTTAGGCCGGATCATAATCCCGTGTCATCCTGTTCAAGTCACCTGAATATAATTATACCTACTTCGATTTAAAACCATCGAATGGGTGAATTCAAGATTTGGCCCAAAAAGGGCTAGGCCGGATCATAACCACGTGTCATCCTGTTCAAGTCACATGAATATAAGTGCACCTATTTCGATTCAAAACTATCGAATATGTGAATTCAAGATTTAAGCCATGAGTGCAGGGACGGATTCTAAGCACCGTGCCATCAAGTCACAGCATGATCCTTCACAACGAAATTTGTTGGCGGAAAACTAGGTGAAGTGGTTATTTAAGGTTTGTTCTCCAAATTGCATCATTATTTAGGAAATTGTTTGTGTATTATGGTACTGACGTAGGATTTGTGATGTTTGAATTAGAAATCATTCAAATTATGAACTCCATACTCTACTTACCTTCTTATTTCTCTTTTAACTGTTATTTCTCTTATCCTACTATCATATCTTTTATTTGTTTACCGTTCTTGGTCGAGGACTTATTTGTCGTTTTGACGACCTATTATTTTTCACTAGGAGTTGATGAAGCAGATGAGGAGATGCTACCTCTCTACAACGTAGACGAGGTCGAGGGGTAATCCACAAGTAATTTTAGGGTATACGGCCCTAAGTAGTTTGTAACTGAAACTATGTACCTTAAAAAGAAGTTGTTGTAAAAGACTTATCTAGTTGTGTATAAATCAGAATGGTGTGGTTTAGATGTATTATCCAAATTGCTTTGGCATGACTTGTATTTTATTCTAAAAGACTTACAGGCGATAATCGTTGATACGAATATGGTATAATTCGTATGGGGCGTAGCCTGTGGATGTAGTTACTTACCCGACTTACCGTATCTTGGGAAGCGGGGCATGACAAAACGTAAATACTTATGTTCAATATAAATGCATGCTTGCCTGCTTATATGTTAACTTGTACTTGTTACCTTGTTTCAATGCTTGTCACATAATCCATGCTACGACCTTGTAACGCTATCTTGCCTTGTATTCATTCAATTCACCAAAAGACTATCTAATAGTCATTTCGTGCAAGTATGAACCTGAAAGTATCTGGGAGTGTTTGGTCTCCAAGGCATCTCTGAACTAGGGTATTGCACCATGTCAAGTTTAACACTGAACGAGAATTATGTCAATATCACAGCTCGTGGAGCATACTCGTTCTGAACAAGAATCAAGAAATTATATATCATGTCAAGAATTCTGTGAACCTGAGACCCAAGACTTGCATGTCGCAGACAACTTGTGCACAAGGTATTCATGTTCAGGTTCTTGCGGACAATCGTCGGGGCACCGGTACCGATCCGATCTGAACGAAACTTCACGATAGTCATATGTTAGTGGACGGCATGGAGCGAACGCCCCCTTGGCCTCGCATCGCACTCCACACCGTATTGCACTATATACCATCCTGGGCGAAGGTGGCGTCGACTTCTGACCTCACGCACCTAATATCGCCCCGACTATAACTCATTCTTTATGGCTATGCCAACGACTCATGTTCATATAAATAAGTCATTCTCGCTTAGCGACAATCCGCGTGCGAGTTATTGCATCTCATCCAATAATCTGAAATACCTGAACGATATGAGTATAAGGCATCTTTACATAGATTGAACAACCTAAGCAGTCCATTGAACACTTGAACATCTGTTGCAACACGCCTGGATAACCCGTGAAATCGTGCACCCGAAATAGAACCTCGCTCACGACACTTATGTTGTTTATGCTATTGCCCCTGGATTTCATTATATATGCTCATGCTTGATTTAACTTGGTTTTCTTGGACAGGGAAGGAAGGATGGTAAGTTGGTAAGTCTCGCCGTGTTACTCTTATATCGTACGGTGCACTGCCACACGAGTTAGGCTTCACATCATTGCCATAAAACTAATCCTAAGGCAAGACTAGAAAGATAACCTAATAGATGGTGCACAAAACATATATGACGTGTTGGAATTTGTCGAGCGACCGAGAAGCCTCCCCACCAGTGCATTCATGTACTAATAACCCACTAGATTGCTTGCAGGGTGCGGGAGAACCTCGTTCGATGCAGATGCTTCCTTCGTGCGTGCTATGGCGTGGAGTTCACTCTGGAGCCTTGGAAAAATATAGCACATATACAAGTCATAATATTAGAACATCGCCTACGTATCACTCCATAACTATAGCCACTTGGCACGCTTTTACTGTTTCAGAGAGAGAGGCTTGAGCGAAATTATAATCTCGGTCTAGCACCCCTTGTAACACTTGTTCAATATCAATAAAGAGCTTAATTTATTTCTCTACTTGTGTTATTCAATGCTTCCGCTATTGACGACTCTGTGAACTTGTTACCAATCGCCTGTGCATTTCTTATTCCGCTGTATTTGGACAATCTGTGTGACTCAGTGGCTTAGACTTCTTACGCCTGTTCGGATTATGGTCTTACACGGGCCTGGCTTTTGCTCGTTCGGTATCACGCCTAGATGGAAAAGATCGTCCCGTAGGAGCGCTCGTACGGTGATTCACGCCTAGCGGGGACGGTCGATTACCTGCGGGAGATCGGGACGTGACATTGTAGGCATAGTTTGCAGTATCGGTTGATATTGATCCGATACAGCCGATATCGATAAGGTTTGGCATGTCCCAATTTGATATCGACCGATACCCGATCCAACATTGGGGTCTCTTTTTCGGTCAATTCCACAAAGAAAATTGAACGAAAAAAAATCCAATCAACTAGGGTATAAAAGTATAGTAGTAAGGTTGTAAAAGCATGTAAGAAAACTTATCTATCGCACGTAAACCAATCGGCAAGGGTGACTACTATTTATTTAATTTCAAATACTCAAAACTATATTTAAAATACTTAAAGTTATGTCTAAATTTATAAAATATATTTGCTAAAATCTTAATAATTATTTATTTATTTATACAAAAAAAATGATATTCTGATCCAAAATTGTCGATATTGTCAATCCCGATACTCATAATAATGGTCTGATATCGATAATGTGAACCTTGGTTGTAGGATGCCAAATCCCGTGGCGCATAGGAGTTGAAGGAGTTAGGCGCCAACTAATTTGGTGCCCCATATGGAGAGGGTTGTAGGAGGCAACTCTTGTGGCACCTCGAGATTTCTTTTTTCTTTCGTAAAACGATCATATTTTGGACTGTTGAGCGACATTCAAATTTTTGAACGTTATATATGTAGCTGATTCGATATAAGAGGAGGGGGAGCTCTTTCACACAACTCAACACTCCATCTCTATTGTTCTCGTCTCTTCTCAAGAAGCTCTATACTACATTCGTAGGTTTTTCATAGGCTTTCTATAATTTTTTCAGAATCTCTCCTTTAGAAGCTCTACAAACCTCTAATATCTACGGATCAAAGGCTAAGAATATTATGTTCACACGGTGGTACGGTGGTACACTAAATCAACTATCTAAAGAAGGAAGTTTTACCTAACTTCATATAACTGATCAAAATATTATAATAGATATTTTACACAATCTAATTATTTATTTACTTTTATTCTATATAAATTTATATTAAGACATATTTTGCTTCTACTTATTTATTATTTGATGGTGAAAAAATATATAACTTTGTTCTTGAAGTTAATTTATAATCATCGTTTATAAATATTTATGTTACTCCAATACCACCAATAATTGACAATATAAGTACTCAAAGTGCTTCTAATTACCAAACTGTTAATGTGGGTCCTAGTTCTTCTCAACAAGTTATTTCATTTATGAAAAAAAATTATTATATGAAGATGAAGAAGGTGATGATAAAAATAGTGATAATTTAATTAAAAATTTAGATGATGAATTAGATTATAATGTCGATAATGCTAGCACTCTTGAATTACTTGTTGGACAATCATTTGTTAGTCGTTCTAAATTTAGAAGTTTTATAAGTAATATAGCAGTTGAACATAATTTTAATTTTGTTCTAAATTTAGAAGTTTTGTAAGTAATATAGTAATTTAACATAATTTTACTTGTTCAGCTAGTAGTATCAATAATGTCCGAAGAATTATATATATATATACTTGTGGTCAACAAATTATAATTTGAGAGAATACACTAAACTTATTGGTAAAGACGGAACATTTTTCATTCGTATATTAGAAAGTCAATATTCATTTTTAGCTAGAGATACAACATGATGGCATCCACTAGCTGTCACGCCCCGATCTCCCGCAGGCAAATCGGCCGTTCCCGCTAGGCGGGAATCACCCTCGCCAGTGCTCCCACGGAACGATCGCTTAACCCATCCGGGCGTGATGCCGCACGAGCGTGATCCACGCCCGTGCAAGGCCATGGTTCATTGGCTGGCGGCAAGAGTTCTAAGCCACAGAGTCGCACAGATTGTCCGAGTGCAGCGGAGTCATGAACGCATAGGCGATCGGTAACAGGTTCACTGAGTCGACAAATATAGCGGAAGCATTGAAACACAAGTTGAAGTAAAGCAAGCTCTTTTATTGATATAAACTTGTGTTACAGGCGGCGTATAGCCGAGATTACAAGTCGCTCAAGCCTCTCTCTGAAACAGTAAAAGCATGCCAAGTGGCTACAACTGTGGAATGAATGTACAGGCGATGGTCAGGCGATGATCACAACTTATGTCTTGTATAAGCGCTTCAGTCCCGGACGCACCGTTGCAAGGCTTCAGAGGGAACTCCTGGCCTTAGCACGCACGAAGGAGGCGTCCGCACCGCACGAGGTTCTCCCGCACCCTGCATATCAAACTGGTGGATTATCAGTACATTGAATGCACTGGTGGGGAAGCTACTCGCCCGCTCGACAAATCCAAACACGTAATACAGGTTCCGTGCACAATTATTTAGTTATCTTTCTAGTTGCCTTAGGATCAGTTTCATGCAAACATTGAATAGCTTAACGTGTCGGGCAGTGCGCCGTGCGATGTTTGAGGAAACACGGCGAGACTTACCAACTTACCATTTCTCCTTCCCTGTCCAAGGCAAACATGATTAATTCAAGCACGGTAAGTATAAACATTCAGGAAGCATAGCATATGCAAACATGAGGGTCGTTATGTTCAGATCGTTCAGGTGTTCAGTTCATTGATGCTATGTAATGACTCGCACGCGGATAGCCGCTAAGCGAGGATGACTTATCTATATGAACATGATGTCGCTGGCATAGCCATAAAGGACCGTTTAGTCTCAGGGCGAAGTGACGTACGACGCGGGTGGCGAGCCCCGTCGCGTAACACTTGCCGGGTAACATACGACTAACATACGTTCCGTCCAGATCGGATCGGTCCCAGTGCCCCGGTGACCGTCTACGGAACTCAACATAACATAATTTGTGCACACAGGTGGTCCGCGACAATGCAGGTTAGGGTCTGTCCTTTTTTCATAGCTTAACATGATAATCATGAAACTTAAACTTAGTCTGAACGAGGCATATTGCTCCACGAGCTGTGATTCCATCAGTACATAATACGATCCTCGTTCAGATGCACACATAGCATGATTATCATTCAAGTGAGATTTACGTTCAGTATTTATTCTTGCTTAGTGCATTCCCCTGGTTCGGGGATTGCCTTAGATGACCTGACGGTCCCGGATACTTGCAGGGTCAATCATACACGGAACGACTACTGAGTAGTCTCCCGGAGTAAGGATGAAAACAATGCACATTCAAGCAGACAAGCATGCGTTTCTAAGGAACATAAGCAGGGACGTTGCTCGGACCCGAAGGTAAGCCGAGAGTTGAAACCGTTAAGGGACTTAGCATGCGAGTATCTGAATATAAGCAGTATTTCATTTTCCATGTTCTAGCAAGCAATACAAGTTGGGATTATTCCCTTAGCTAGGTGCGTTGGATTTATTAGCATGCAGGGGGTGAATCACCTAGCGACTAGCATAAATATTCCAGATTTTATATGTGCTGGCTAAGCAAAGACAAGTTCACCGTAGCCACCCACCTTAGCGATGATTCGCCTCGGTAGAGTAATACGTCTGAGCGAGCCTCTGAAAGTCCAAGCCGGATTCCTGTAGGGGCAAGTCTGGATATCCTTTGCTTCTCCTTTGAGGCAAAGCGGGTCGGGACAACTGCACGATTGCCGTTTGAGACGGCAGTCCGCTTGAGCGGAACGGGGTGTTACATCCTACCCAACTTAGAAAAAGTCTTGTCCTCGAGACTTACTAAGGACAAGCAGTAATCTAGGGTTGAGGCAATCCTAGACAAGTCGTTGCACTTGTTCATTTGGATCTTCACTTGCACAAGCGTCGAAATCAGCATATCGCTTAGACTGGATCGTGCGCACTTTCGAAGTGCACTTCTAGCGTGAACACGTCAACCAGCTCAATGATAGCAAAGTCTTAGCACTCGAGTTTCACCTTTTCTTAAGTCTTGGATGGTGCACTAGTTCAAGGCGTCCCTCGAATAGATGCATTCAACCAAACTTAGGGTTAGTGAAAATCGGACAAGCTACTAGCGATACACTCGATGAGTCCGCACAGGTTGGCACAAAGGACACTCGTAGCATACAACCAGACAAGCAATCATATCATTCAAAACGCACTTTGAAAGTATTTAGACTTATTGTTGGAACATCCCATCGAGGCATTGAGAGAGAGCATGCACATAACCCACGAACGAGCTTTCGAAACAGAGATATCGAATCGAAGTCCAAAGGCGTAGAAGCCAGGCTCTGATACCAACATGTCATGCCCCGATCTCCCACAGGCAAATCGGCCGTTCCCGCTAGGCGGGAATCACCCTCGCCAGCGCTCCCGCGGAACGATCGCTTAACCCATCCGGGCGTGATGCCGCACGAGCATGATCCACGCCCGTGCAAGGCCATGGTTCATTGGCTGGCGGCAAGAGTTCTAAGCCACAGAGTCGCACAGATTGTCGAGTGCAGCGGAGTCATGAACGCATAGGCGATCGGTAACAGGTTCACTGAGTCGACAAATATAGCGGAAGCATTGAAACACAAGTTGAAGTAAAGCAAGCTCTTTTATTGATATAAACTTGTGTTACAGGCGGCGTATAGCCGAGATTACAAGTCGCTCAAGCCTCTCTCTGAAACAGTAAAAGCGTGCCAAGTGGCTACAACTGTGGAATGAATGTACAGGCGATGGTCAGGCGATGTTCACAACTTATGTCTTGTATAAGCGCTTCAGTCCCGGACGTACCGTTGCAAGGCTTCAGAGGGAACTCCTGGCCTTAGCACGCACGAAGGAGGCGTTCGCACCGCACGAGGTTCTCCCGCACCCTGCATATCAAACTGGTGGATTATCAGTACATTGAATGCACTGGTGGGGAAGCTACTCGCCCACTCGACAAATCCAAACACGTAATACAGGTTTCGTGCATAACTATTTAGTTGTCTTTCTAGTTGCCTTAGGATCAGTTTCATGCAAACATTGAATAGCTTAACGTGTCGGGCAGTGCGCCGTGCGATGTTTGAGAAAACACGGCGAGACTTACCAACTTACAATTTCTCCTTCTCTGTCCAAGGCAAACATGATTAATTCAAGCACGGTAAGTATAAACATTCAGGAAGCATAGCATATGCAAACATGAGGGTCGTTATGTTCAGATTGTTCAGGTGTTCAGTTCATTAATGCTATGCAATAACTCGCACGCGGATAGCCGCTAAGCGAGGATGACTTATCTATATGAACATGATGTCGCTGGCATAGCCATAAAGGACCGTTTAGTCTCAGGGCGAAGTGACGTACGACGCGGGTGGCGAGCCCCGTCGCGTAACACTTGTCGGGTAACATACGACTAACATACGTTCCGTCCGGATCGGATCGGTCCCAGTGCCCCGGTGACCGTCCGTGGAACTCAACATAACATAATTTGTGCACACAGGTGGTCCGCGACAATGCAGGTCAGGGTCTGTCCTTTTTCTATAGCTTGACATGATAATCATGAAACTTAAACTTAGTCTGAACGAGGCATATTGCTCCACGAGCTGTGATTCCATCAGTACATAATACGATCCTCGTTCAGATGCACACATAGCATGATTATCATTCAAGTAAGATTTACGTTCAGTATTTATCCTTGCTTAGTGCATTCTCCTGGTTCGGGAATTGCCTTAGATGACCTGACGGTCCCGGATACTTGCAGGGTCAATCATACACGGAACGACTACTGAGTAGTCTCCCGGAGTAAGGATGAAAATAATGCACATTCAAGCAAACAAGCATGCGTTTCTAAGGAACATAAGCAGGGACGTTGCTCGGACCCGAAGGTAAGCCGAGAGTTGAAACCGTTAAGGGACTTAGCATGCGAGTATCTGAATATAAGCAGTATTTCATTTTCCATGTTCTAGCAAGCAATACAAGTTGGGATTATTCTCTTAGCTAGGTGCGTTGGATTTATTAGCATGTAGGGGGTGAATCACCTAGCGACTAGCATAAATATTCCAGATTTTATATGTACTGGCTAAGCAAAGACAAGTTCACCGTAGCCACCCACCTTAGCGATGATTCGCCTCGGTAGAGTAATACGTCTGAGCGAGCCTCTGAAAGTCCAAGCCGGATTCCTGTAGGGGCAAGTCTGGATATCCTTTGCTTCTCCTTTGAGGCAAAGCGGGTCGGGACAACTGCACGATTGTCGTTTGAGACGGCAGTCCGCTTGAGCGGAACGGGGTGTTACACTAGCTACTAATACATGGGTTAAAAAAATAATTGATACAATTAGATATAATCAGTCATATAGTCCATCATAAGTTATTAGGGATATATATGGAGAAATTCATATACATATTATTATTTTAAAGTTTGGAGAGTCCGAGAAATGACTTTAGCTAAAATAAATAGTAGTTATATTGATGCATATTGCAGTCTTGAAGAGTATCTTTTTACACTTATCGAGACAAATTCAAGTAGCAAATGTTTTCTAAAGACTACGAAAAATAATAACTTTCAAAAAAAATTATTTGTTTCAAGACTTCCATTGATTGTTTTTTAAGGGATCGTTTACCGATGATTAGTACTTATGCTACTTTTTTTATTTAGATATCAAGGTATCTTATTGTCACTCCACGTCCCCGAAATACGTATTTTGGGATATATTTATTTCTTGCTTGTATCTATTTCTGCTTAGAGTGTTTCTTGCTTGCATGATTATTATGTTGCATTCATGAAGACTAGACCTATTCTTTGGTTTAGCATGGTTTATTTGTGGGTTAGTTTATTCATGAATGTGAACCCATGGTCTAAACCTCAAACCCTAGCAATATAAGCTAACTTGTTTCTCTCTCTCTTGCCTTATTCTTTATGTTTTCTCTTTCTTTCATTTCTAGGTAAGTACACCTTGCACAACATGAAAAAATCTCTTAATTTTTTATTCTTATTTTTTCTTATATTTTATTAGTCTATTATGTGATTATAATGATACTAAACACTTTTAGTACTTGGATTTTTTTCGATTTTGATGGGTAGATTTGTGTAGATCTACTTTTATTACTTAAAATTTCATGGGTTCTTTGAGTATTTGGTGGTTTTGATCTAGTAAAACATAGTATTTTTAAAAAATAGTTTTAGGATGGATGGAGAGCACTTTATTTTGAGCGTTTTGGCTTTTAGTTCACTCAATTCGGAGTTAAAACGTAGTTTTTATGAAGAAAATAAATTTTCGATTTTGTAGTTTTCAGTTTTGGTGGTTTCATCATGGCTGAACCTGCTATTTGGATTGATGAAGATCTCATGCGGCCAGCACCATATGTTGAGATTCATTGAACATTAGGGTTAACTAGACAACTAAACTTGTAGAGCATTGGGGGGAATAGAATCTCGAGATCGTGCCTAACTACCCACCTCCAGTCATCTGAATTAGGGTGTGCAGGCTAGTCCCCATAGATATTGTTTAAATCCTCATTAATGGATGGCAATATCTGAATACTATATATAACTATGTGTTCTATGCGATCTTAGCATGGTGGCCTTACGAGGGACTGGTGCATAGTACTATGTGCTATGCGATAATTTGTGGCTCGGCTAACCCTATTAGTACCTGGTTCGATCTGAGGATTCTTATATGCATGATATCTATGGGATAACCCAGACTTCATCTAGTAAGCTGTACAAGTGATTGGCCGATTATATAACTGAGCTTGTTTGTGTATTGTATCTGTTGTCAAATAGTCTAGGGACATGTACTATCATGGTGCGATGGTTTAACCATTGTCCTTGTTTGGTTGAAGGGTTAGATTGTTGTGGCAGGATAGGCTATGAACCGAAACTACGAGACAGGACTATATATATATATATATATATATATATATATATATATATATATATATATATATATATATATATATATATATATATATATTTCATAACCTGATTTTACTTCTACATTCGTGCTTCCTTTGTGGTACTTGCTATTTGGGGTCTAACCCCACTGGTTTTATATGGCCAGGTTTAGAGCCAATACCAGAGGATCAAGCGTACTCCCCCTGAACAATGGCATGCACCAGGTGGATGGCCACTGAGGGAAACAAGTGGGTATCTTCTTTCCCGCTCGTTATTTCATATTTTACTCATTTTGGGCATTTAGCCACCGGCACTTGTTAGTCGTGAATCTGGATATACAGTTCCCTACATAATTGTAATTAATCAGACTGCAGCTGATCATGGTCATGTACTCTTATTACTCTACCAGCCTTCTCATTTTTGTACAGTTGGTTTCTTGAATGTTGTGGCAGAACGTTTGTGACGCCTTACTTCCTTGTCATATATATTCTATATTTACTGTTCTTATTTGATTGATTGAGACAATAAATGTTCTATGTGATCCTAAGTGACTTGCTTGTTGTATGTACCCCCTTGTCTAGTTACAGTCGTGACCATTGTACGACGTTCTATGCCTTGTACGGGAGAGCTGGCTATGTCCGTCTCCGTATTCCGGTACTGGGGCGTGACAAGTTTTAGTGGTGGCCTATGCAGGTCTTTATTTTCAGACTTGTGGGGTGTTATGGTCATATAAATCTCAATCAAAATTGTCCCCTTGATATCTTGCTTCATCTTCCTCGATACCACCGCTTGAACTGTTAAACTGCTTGCCTACTTGATTCTTCATATCCTATTCTTTATGGTTCTTGTCCTTTATTTTAGGGCTTCTTCAGTCACTGGAGCAGCAGGAATGGCAGGACAGGGTTCCCCTGGGCAACAATGGAAGGGAGCACCTATTCAGAGTCAAATTCGAATAGAGCCAGAAATTGAAAAAGTTGGCACAGTAGAACCAGTAGTGGGATATATCGAGCAACCAACCCCTAAAATATTCGTACCCCCAGTAGTACCAGCAGTACCAGTGGTACTTGACACCTCGACATTGCTATAGATCCTCCGGGTAATGATGTCTACGCAACAATACTAGATAGCGGCACAACAGCACCAACATTTTTGACAGCAAGAACAAAATATCTTGTTGAGTCAGGATTTGCAGACGGCACTGGAAAGAGGAGAAAGGACTGATTCGGGAGCATCGGTTAGATTTTGTCAACTTAACCCAAGGTACTTCGATGGCACGGAGGATGCCATCACAGCAGATGCCTGGTTACAGGATATTGAGGTCATTATGGCAGAAGCAAGGGTTCCGGCTGATGAACAAGTTGATTATGTTCGATTGTAGCTTCAAGACCTTGCCCGTGACTGGTAGGCTTCAGTAGAGTTTAGCTTGAGGCATCCCATCTCTTGGGATAGTTTCAGGACTCGATTCAGGGCTAAATATTTTGGAGTCGTAGCGCAGTATGAGTCCAACAAAGATTTATCGGTCTCAAACATGCCAGTAGAAAGTGGATGGATATGCAGTCGAGTTTTGCAGGCTGAGTAGATTCTCTCCAACTATAGTGGCTGCAGAGTCGGATAGAGCAATAAGTTTCCAGCAAGGACTTCATCTGGAGATTTTACAACTGGTAGAGGGACACAACTACCAGACTTATGAAGAGGTACTGATAGCATCTCGGAGGCACGAGCTTACTATGAAAAGGTTACGACAAGGACAGGAGGCCAGAAGAGGTCTCATGCTCAGAGTAGAGAAGGAGGTAGAGGAGTACCTCGGACGTTAGCACCATCAACTGGCATTCATATCTATGATTCAGAGCCGAGGAGGGCGGCAGTTTTGATGGTGACAGTACCAGCTCGGCAGCAGCCGAGACAACAATAACAGCAACAATGCCAGGGAGCATCGGTGGGTTGCACTTATTGTGGCAAGGGAGGCCACACTAGAGATGTATGTTGGACAGCCAATGGGTTGTGTATGAGGTGTGGCATTCCAGTTCACCGGATTATCAATTGCCCGATGATGTAGAGGCCAGGAGGGCCAGTCCAACAGTTACCAGCACTGCCAGCACAAGGGGCAGCCCAACAGAGAGGGCCAGCAATAGCAGTAAGGCCATTAGATCATGGTCCGTTACTGACGCAAGCTGAGATATACCAGCAGCAGCAGAACCAGTAGCAGAGGCCACAATAACATCACCAAGGGAGACAACATCGAGGATCACAGTAGGGCCAAGGGCATGCATTTACCTTGTCCTTGGATGAGGCTTTAGCATCGGACGACATGGTGGCAAGTAACATTTATGTCATATCCTTTCCTGTTGTAGCACTGTTTAATTCAGGAGCATCACATTCATTTGTATCTGCATGATTCATGACACGTATTAGACTGGAGTTCGAGGCATTGTCAGATAGGTTGAATATACTCACTGGTAATGGGCTCGTAGGAGTTAGTAGAATATGTATAACATATTCGGTCGTAGTGTGCGGGCGTTCACTACCAGCATGATTGATTGAGTTCCCTATGGGTAACTTTGACATTATCTTAGGCATGGACTGGCTGAGAGACAGTCATGCTACGATAGATTACCATAAGGGTAAGATATTATTTAGTATCTCGGGCACAGAAGTTTTTACCTTCGACAGATCTGTGGAGGAACAACATGGAGAGAGGATAGCAGTGACAACGTTAGTAGAAGAACAACTCCCTGAGATAGTTAAGGAGTTCTTAGACGTCTTTCCGGAAGAACCATCAGGGTTACCCCCAGTAACAGACATTAAATTTTGTATAGAATTGATCCCTGGGACAGGGCCAATATCTTGTAAAGTTTACCAATCGAAAACAAAGAGAAGGAGTCAGTTAAGAACTATAGAGTGGGTTAGTTCTTGACGGAATGGAACCATTAGAGCTAGACATATTGTACCAACATATAGAGGAACTGAAGTCAAAGAAGTTTATTTCAGCCAGTGGATCACCTTGGGGAGCGCCAGTGGTTCTACTGAAGAAGAAGAAGAAGAAGAAGAAGAAGAAGAAGAAGGATTGGTCATCACGGTTATGTACCGACTACAGACATTTAAGCGTAACAGTGAAAAACAAGTATCAATTATCAAAGATCGATGATTTGTTTGTTTAGCTGAGTAAAGCCAAGGTTTTCTCCAAGATCGATCTTCGATCAAGGTATCATCAAGTAAGAGTCCAGGAGCAAGACATACCCAAGACAACATTTAGGTCACGATATGGGCATTATGAATTCTTAGTTATGCCATTCGGACAGACTAATGCTCCAGCAATATTTATGGATTTGATGAACCACCTTTTCATGCCATACCTAGATCAGTTCATGGTGGTTTTCATAGACGACATTCTTGTTTATTCCAGTAGAGAAGAGTAACATGAGGGGCATCTTTGGAAGGTCTTACATATTCTAAGAGAACACCAGTTAAATACAAAGCTCAGCAAGTATGATTTTTGGTTGGATCACGTGTCATTCTTAGGTCACATCATCGTTGGAGCAGGAGTCGCAGTAGATCCGAAGAAGGTTGAGGTCGTAGAGAGTTGGCAAGTTCCTAAGACAGTAGCTAAAGTGTATAGTTTCCTGGGATTGGTGGGATACTACAGAAGGTTCATAGCAGACTTTACAAGAATTTTAGCACTGCTGACTCGATTAACGCGCAAGAAGACTAAGTTCGACTGGTCAGCAGAGTGCAAACATTATTTGAAGAAGAGATCAATTTCAGCTCTGATTCTCAATCTTCTAGTAGGTTCTGGAGAGTTCACAGTGTAACACCATGTTTCGCTCAAGCGGAATGCCGATTCAAACGGCAAAAAGTGCAATGTCCCGACCCGCTTGCTCAGGCGAGAACACTCATTTGAGGCAAAGGATATCCAGACTTGTCCCTACAGGAGTTCGGTTTAGGTTTTCAGAGGCTCACTTGACGTATCATTCAACTGAGACAAATCATCGCTAAGGTGGGTGGCTACGGTGAAATTGTCTTTGCTTAGCCAGCACACATAAAATGTGGAACGATACATGCTAGTCGCTAGGTGAATCACCCCCGGCATGCTAATAAGAATCCAACGCACCTAGCTAAGAGAATAATCCCAACTTGTATTGCTTATGCTAGAACATGGAAAAGAAATATTGCTTATATATATATGTTCAGACCATCGCATGCTACCCTAGAACGTGTCGCTCGGGAAGTCTCTACGGTTTCACCTCTCGGTTTACCTTCGGGTCCGAGCCAACGTGTTTGCTTATGTTCCTGAGAAACAAATGTTTGCTTGCTTACAAATGTCTAACGTTATTCGTATTGTACATGTGTCAGCCAGGAGACTATCAAATAGCTCTTCTGTGCAATTGAACCTACAAGTATCCGGGACCGTTAGGTTACCAAGGCAAATCCCCGACCCAGGGGCATGCATCAAGGCAAGTGAATACTGAACAAAAATCCTGTCACGTTGCAACTGAATGATAATCATATCAATTTTACATCTGACCGAGAATCACGTCACGTAAAGAAAGAATCATGGCTCATGGAGCAAACGTTCGGTTCAGATCAAGAATCATGGATTATCATTCAAGTTATAGATTTGGAAAGACCCTGACCTGCATGTCGCGAATAACTTGAAAGAGGTAATCTTCGGATCTCATTCCACGGGCGGTCACCGGGGCACCAGGGCCGATCCGATCCGGATGGAACTAACGATAGTCTCACGTGCGGACGGGGTGGCGTGTAGCGCCTCACATGCTTTATTGTAAACCATCCTCGTTCATCGACTATAACGGTCCTTTACGGCTATGCCAGAGACTCATGTTCATATAGATAAGTCATCCTCGCTTAGCGGCTATCCGTGTGCGAGTCATTGCATCGCATCAAAGAACAACTGAACACCGGAACGATCATGGTACAACAATACTCGTGTTTGCATATGATGCTGCCCTGATATTCATATAAATGCAACAATGTTTGCCTTGGACAGGGAAGGTAAAATGGTAAGTTGGTAAGTCTTGCCGTGTTTTCTCTCATGTCGCACGGCGTACTGCCACACGAGTTAGGCTATTCAAATCTTGCATAAAACTGATCCTAAGTCAACTAGAAAGACAACATAATAGTTGGTGCACAGAACCTATATTACGTGTTTGGATTTGTCGAGCGGGCGAGTAGCCTCCCCACTAGTGCATTCAATGTACTGATAACCCACCAGATCGTTTGCAGGGTACGGGAGAACCTCGTTCGGTGCGGATGCCTCCTTCGTGCGCACTAAGGCGTGGAGTTCACTCTGGAGCCTTAGAATGCTGCGTCTGGAACTGAAGCACATATACAAGACATAATGTTGGAACTGTGCCTGAACATCGCCTGTACAATCATTCCACAAATTATAGTCACTTGGCATGCTTTTACTGTTTCAGAGAGAGAGATTAGAGCGAATTGTAATCTCGGCCAAGCGTCGCCTGTAATACTTGTATATATCAATAAAGTTTTACTTCAACTTGTGCTATTCAATGCTTCTGCTATTGTCGACTCAGTGAACTTGTTACCGATCGCCTATGCGTTCATGACTCCGCTGCACTCGGATAATCTGTGCGACTCTGTGGCTTAGAACTCTTACTGCCAACCAATGAACCACGGCCTTGCCCGGGCGTGGCTTACGCTCGTGCGACATCAAGCTCGGATGGGTCAAAGCCATCGTTCCGCGGGAGCGCTGGCGTGATGATTCTTGCCTAACGGGAACGGTCGATTTGCCTGCAGGAGATTGGGGCGTGACACACAGTGCATTGCGATACGTCAGGCAAAGGACTTGGGTGTGTATTAATGCAACACGAAAGAGTGATAGCTTATACATCGCGCAGCTTCGAGATCACCAGAAAAATTATCTGACTCACGATTTGGAGTTGGTAGCGGTAGTATCTGCACTTAAGCTATGAAGACATTACTTGTATGGTGATCGGATAAAAATATTTACAGATCACAAGAGCTTGAAATATGTATTCATCCTAAGGACTCGAACATGAGGCAGAGAAGGTAGCTAGAATTGATAAAGGACTATGATGTGGAACTTCAGTACCATCCAGGTAAGGCAAATGTGGTAGCGGATGCTCTTAGCCAGAGAGGTAGTACATTTATGTTGACTTCGCAGCGACATATATTAGAAGATCTTCGAGAATTAGGAATTGAGATAGTACTTCCACAAGATGTTGGAGTATTGGCTAGTTTACAGGTATAATCTACCATTATAGAGAGGATTAAGGCAGCTCAGGCAGAGGATCCGAAAGTTCAGAAGCTTCGGACGGAATATGAATCTGGTCTCAGGAAAGAGTTGACTATTCATGAAGATGGAACTCTTAGGTTCAAAAATTGTCTCTGTGTACCAAGTGGAGATACCTGGCAAGAAATAATAACCGAGGCATACAATTTCCAGTATTTAATTCATCCAGGAGGTACCAAGATGTATCAAGACATCAAACAATATTTCTGGTGGAATATGATGAAGAGGGAGACATTACGATTCGTTTCTCGGTGTTTGGTATGTCAGCAAGTGAAGGCCGACCAGCAGAGACCAGTAAGATTATTGCAGCCGCTTCCTATTCGGAGTGAAAATAAAAATATATCATAATGGACTTTGTGACTGGTTTACCTATGTAATACCCCGTTCCGCTCAAGTGGACTGCCGATTCAAACGGCAAAAGTGCACTGTCCCGACCCGCTTTGCTCAGGCAAAAATACTCGTTTGAGGCAAAGGATACCAGACTTGGCTCTTCAACAGTTCGGCTTAGGCTTTCAGAGGCTCGCTCGAAGTATCGCTCAACCGAGATGAATCATCGCTAAGGTGGGTATTTACGGTAAACTTGTCTTTGCTTTGCCAACATACTTAAAATACGGAATGATACATGCTAGTCGCTAGGTGAATCACCCACTGCATGCTAATAAGAATACAACGCACCTAGATAAGGGAATAATCCCAACTTGTATTGCTTATGTTAGAACCTGAAAATGAAACAATGCTTATATTTAGAACATCGCATGCTACCTTTGCCTTGTGCAATAAGGCCCCACTATGCCTCGTGTAGAACAATCTGTATATGCTATTTTAGTGCACTGTTCACTTATTTACACTGCACGACCCTAGATCATGTCGCTCAGGAAGTCCCTTTACTGTTTCACTCATCGGCTTACCTTCGAGCCCGAGCTAACGTGAATGAATGTATATGCAAATGCATGCTTGCCTGCTTATATGTTTACTAGTAATATTGCCTTGACTCAATGCTTGCCACCATGAGCTTATATGCCACAAGCAAAGAACACTATCGCGTAACGTGCATGCATCCAAGTTAACCAGAAGATTATCAAATAGTTCTTCTGTGCAAGTTGAACCTACAAGTATCCAGGACCGTTAGGTCGCTAAGGCAATTGTGCTTCCTTTGTGGTACTTGCTATTTGGGGTCTAACCCCACTGGTTTTGCATGGCCATATTTTGAGCTAGCACCCGAGGATCAAGCGTACTCACCCTGAACAATGACGCGCACCAGGCGGATGGTCACTGAGGAAAATGAGTGGGTCTCTTCTTTCCTGCTCGTTATTTCACATTTTACTCATTTTGGGCGTTTAGCCATCGGCACTTGTTAGCCGTGAATCTGGATATCTAGTTTCCTACATGATTATAATAAATCAGACTGCAGCTGATTATGGTCATGTACTCTTGTTACTCTGTCAGCCTTCTCATTTTTGCACATTTGGTTTCTTGAATGTTGTGGCAGGGAATTTGGGACGCCTTACTTCCTTGTCATTTATTTCTATGTTTACTGTTCTTATTGACTAATTGAGACAATAGATATTCTATGTGACCCTAAGTGACTTACTTGTAGTATGCACCCCCTTATCTAGTTACAGCCGTGACCGCCGTACGACGTTCTATGCCTTGTATAGGGGAGCCGGCCATGTCCGTCTCTGTATTCCGGTATGGGGGTGTGACACTTATTTATTGTTTATGATGATGATCATATCTATCAATCATATCCAATTTCTGATGTTGTTGCTGAAAGTGAAAATTGATTTATGGACATGGTTTTTAAACAATTTTAGAATATCTTTTTAAAAGAATTTAATAAATGAAATAGAATTTTATTTATATCAGATAACCAAAAGAGATAAATAAATGTTATGCGTGTAACTTTTCCATAATCACCATATTCTTTTGTATTCAATATTCTAAACAAATTTGAAATCTCAAGTAACCAAAGTAATAAAATTTAAACAAATGTTAGACTCACTTGCAAGATATTACAATAAAATAGATGTGGAGTATTGGTTTGAAAGAATTAAAGCTGAAAACATGTCAATTTTTACATGGATTGTTGGAGTAAATGATGTAATTCATATTTTTATGCACTGGATAACAGCTTATGCTCTTTGTCCTAGATTAGATATTTTAACACTTTAAATATTGCATAATATTTTAATAACTAGGTTAAACAATTATGTTATAAACCAATAACAACACTACTTGATAGTATTAGAGCTAAGATTATATTGCTCAAGACAAGAACAGACGAACCGCTCAAAATCAAGAAACATATTATTGTATGAGGATGTTAAAAACTATGGCTCGCATCAATAGAGAAAATTACCACATACGAATGTTGTTGATATTTTTTAAAAATATTAAATCGTGCAACAAGTAGAACATAGGTAGTACACTTAAACGATAATTAATGTTCATGTTTAAGGTGGTATCATACTTATCTACCATGTGTATATGCATGTTATGCGTATAAATCTTGTAATGTAAGTATCAAATTTTTTTATCTTTCATTATTTTCTACTGAAAAATTAAAAAGTGTATATGAACCACATCTGGAACCAATTCCAGTCCATTACATTCTTCAAAGTGCATTAGTTAGAGGCCAAATTGGAGTACCAGATGTACGACACAAAGCTGGAAGATCAAAAAAGAACCGTATCATGACGAAAGATTTATCCACAAGAGATCTTTGTTGCAATAACTGTGGTGGACTATGACCCAACAACAAAAATGTACTAGACAACCAAGATTGTAAACTATTATCTTTCATATTGTAATAATTTTTATAATTAATTAAAATTTTAAATTCATTGTTATCTTCAATGAATACAATTTTATTTTTGTTACAAATATAATAACTCTAATCTGAGCTACTAGAATGGATGTTGTAATAAAAATAATTCCTTTTTTTATATGTTTTATTTTATTTTATTTTATTTTTCTTATGACTAGGTCTACATCTAGCCCACTCAGCTCAGATTTCTGGTTCTGGACCTTGAAGTAGGCAATGAGCAAATGCACTTACACTTCTCCGTGGCACCCAGACCAAGACCAATAGGGAGAAGAAGTCGTGGCCAGCGTGAACTGGCTGATTGATGTCCTTCAGGCTTCAGCTAGAATCGTGTCCTTTAGGTACCTACATTGCTTACAGTTGTACGAATGAGTTATGCTTTAGTGAGTATATGTGAATGCAAAAATAGAACGAACCAAATAAAAAAAATGAGAGGTCATCCCAAACTCAAGATTAAGACCTGAAATTTTGACATATGCACTGTAGGAGTCAAAATCTACAGGTTGCAACCTTAATTTGCCTTCTTCTTTTTATCTTTTTGAAGGAAAATATGGGTAACTTCAATCTTTTTATACACGACATGTATCATATATATATATATATATATATATATATATATATATATAATCCAAAACTAATGTAAATTATAGTAAAGTCGGGCTTTGAGAATTGATCACAACCTTAGCCTGTTTACTTATGTTTTTACATATAAAATTTATTCAGCATAAGAACAAAATTCAAGTTCAGAAATGAATACACACGACCAGCATATGTTTCTTGCCATGGTATCCGGGTTTTCAGAAATAACAGATTTCTAAGCATATCCTAGTTGTTCCTAAGATAAGCAACAAGAGGAAGCCCGTTGTCCATATGGAGCGTAAACATGGTTCTGTATGAAGCAGTCTTTGATTTGTCGCTGAGCTTGAACTTGAAAGAATGGAGGAGAATGGCAGCCAAGATTTTCATCTGTCGATATGCAAATTCCTTTCCTAGGCAGATTCTCGGACCACCCTATACCATAAGTAAAAGCAAATTATTTGATGGTTAACTGCATAATAACTTGAATGCAAGGATAAATAATAGAACTAGAAGAGTAAATAACAATGCATTTCTAGTACCTAAAAAAGATCACTAAGAGTGTTGAATTTTTAAAAATGTCATTCATTCATTCTTAACTTGTAACAGAGATGATTGCAATTTCCAATAGCAGATCATATAAACCTCTTCGTTATAGTTTATGAGAACTAACTTGGAGGGTACCCTTTGATTGTATGAACTTAAATTAAATATCCAAAAAGTAGGTCTACCTATATGAGAACTAGCCGTCTAGATTTTATGGCATGACCATCTCATGCTCATAGTTATATTGGATAAGAATTTGGCATCAACACAGTAAATTGATGTCAGGTTGATAATCGGTCATAAAAACTTGGTCAAAGATTTGTTATGCTTTATAGTCAACCACATTCTAATTGAAGAAGGCGTAGACAATGATGATGATGATGATCATGAGTGTTAGATTTTCTAGACGTAATTTGCAAAATTTTGATAATGTTATCAAAATCAATTGATATACTTATCTCCATGCACATGTATACTACTCAAACGGTTGGATCGAAAAAAGGTGCTGTGTTGGGAATGCGGTGTGATCATAACCGGAGTTGGCCCATGAGGTACGATATTGGACTGGGTACATATGTCTTGAAAGAAAATTCGCATGTAAGGTCTGTACCAATCCCAATTATCTACACCTCATGATCTCATTTCCTATCCGATGTGGCACTAAATTATCAACTTCATTGTCACCACCTTTGAGCGCTCAAACGAAAATGAGATACAATCCAACAATCTCCACCTTAACTCGTTTTCGCTAGCCGAGCAACTAAGAACACCCTAGCTACCTTTGCCTGTTTCCGTCAGCCGAACACCTAGGAGATCCAACATATTGTCATCTCGATCCGTTCGACCACATAACCAAACCAACACGTTCATCCACATCACTATTGTATATCAACCACAACATCTTGCTCCGCCTTAGACCTGTTAGACCCACCTTTGAAGCAAATCTGTATAGTTGCCGCCAACATTATGTCTAATTTGTCTTCCTACGAATGTCTGATACCCAAACCACCTTACGGAGGATGCTTCTAACTCCATCTTAAGAAAAGAACTCATATAATCCAATTATACACATGAGCATTAAGCACAATCTGTCTCGAACCAATTAGAGTTGCCCAAACCAGCTCTGTAACCTTAGGCTTTGATATTACTCTATTGGGAACAAGACGTGAAAATCGTTCCCCCAAACCAAGAGTGAAGCTCAACAACGAAGTTTAATATATATATATATATATATATATATATATATATATATATATATATATATATATATATATATATTGGCTAGATTCGTGAAAAATCGTACGAGTGTCCATGATCGCTTCTGCTCCAGAAGGCGTGGTTAGTCTGGAGTTTGCCAAAAGCGGGATATTGAATGAAGAGATATGGAAAAAAAAATCTCAAGGCACTTCATTCACATCCCATTCAAAGACGTTTGTTTCAGAGGATTGAGACAGGAGCAAAAGCATGGGTCCGGATGGTGGAAGAGACAAGAGCAGAGGCAAGTCCAAGAGTCGGTACGAGGACTCTGATTGTTACCATTGTGGCAAGAAAGACAACATCAAGCGGAACTGTCTCGTTTGGAAGATAGAAAAGGATGGCAAGAAAAAACAGAGTAAGAACACAACATCGACTGTCTCAACACATGGAGGCAATGTCATTATTGTGGGTGATAAGGTGATCATGAACCTTGCGTGTGATGACAATTCTTAGCTGGTTGACTCATGGACTTCAGCACAAATATCTCACAATAGGGCACTATTTGTCACATATATAATATGAGACTGTGGAGTGTTGATGAGAGGCAACGAGAATGTGTCGAAGGCTGTTGTTACTGGAGATGTGCAGTTAAAAACAAATACATGAACAACTTTTGTGTTCAAAGATGTTCATCATCTTTCCGATATCCGTTTTAACTTGGTGTCGGTTGGAAGATTGGATGATAAGAGATTCTTTAATCTCTTTGGGAGCTATCAAAAGAAACTTTCTTGAGTTCGTTGGTGATTGCCAGAGGGAAAAAAAAAAATTCAATCTCTGTTATATGAAAGGGAGCGCACAGAGGTGAACGGAGTTAGAAATCCTTCATTGAGAATATATAGGATAAGAAAGCTAAACATAGTTGTATAATTTGGATCAGTAAATGAAGCATGGTAAAGTCTGTGCTTACATTGAAAGCGGGAAATTTGAATGGACTCTCAGGTTTGAAAGATCCATTCTCTAACCAGCGCTCCGGTCGGAAATCCTCAGCATCTTCTCCCCACAAGTAAGTCATCCTTCCCATGGCGTAGGCGTGGTAGTTAATTGCGTCTCCCTTCTTCACCAAGAAACCATCAGGAAGAATATCATCCTCTTCAGCAGTCTTTCCATCCTGTTAAGCAAAAATCAATATGATCTCTCATCAATTTAATCAGTAAAAAGAATTACACTTAGCTTGACTTACCACATGCCTAATTATTAAGAGCAGCTATTTAGTCCAAAAACTAATTAATTAGGTAGCCAGAATCAAATAGTAGTACCACTGGAACAGCAGGATAGAGGCGGAGTGTCTCGGTCAGCGCTGCGTGCAAATAATGCATCCTGTCAACAACATCGTGATCGGTTAAGCTAGCAGCGAACCTGTCAATGTCGTAACCTTCCTCTGCTGCTCTTACAGAGTCATTAATCTCCGCCGCAATCTTTTCCTGTACTAATGGGTGTTTGCAGACCAAGTAGAAGAACCAAGTGAGCGTGTTGGCCGTTGTGTCCTTTCCGGCTATTAAGAAATTGAGTATAATGTCTCGGAGATACTGATCGGTAATAGCCTCCGGATCCTTCTCGGTCGCTAATATGAACCTTGACAGTATATCTTCCTTTTCATTCTAGTAAAGGCTCAAAAAGATCAAAGAAGGAATTTAAAGAAAGCAGCTAGCGGGATATATAGTTCAAAATAGTTGTTGTACTGATACAATTAAGATATCCTCACATTGTCTGTTCCCTTCTTCATCATCTCCCTCCTGCGTTGGATCAATTGTAACACAAAGTCATCCATCACTCGGACATTCTTCTTGAGCCGGGCTTCTAGTCCAACGTTGAAGAACCTCTTAACATCCCAGGAGAAATCAGCATATCTTCTGTAGACGATGTAGTTCGAGTCGTCAAAGGCCTTGCTAAACCGAGCTCCTAACTCGACTGAGCCAGAGAGAGTATCGAGCTCGACTCCGAAGCCGACTTTAAAGATTGAATCCAGTGTTGTCTTCATCAACAAGTCCTGATGAAGGAAAAATCAAAATCTTTAACGCCCTGTTTTATTCTGCTAGCTTGATATATATCAGTAAGTAGATAATGGACTACTGGCAGGGAATCATTTCCTACAAATTATATTCCTACAATGTTTCTGAGACACAATAGGATACGACACAGACATGGCACCTATTCTGTGTCCTAGTACATTTTGGAGTGTACATGTTGTTTCTGATACAAGTCCAATATGACACTACATAGATTTTGGAGTGGTCCGAAAGATACACTGTCAAGTGATTATATATTACTGACTAATCAAAATTATTATATCAAATTCCTAGCTATGTTGCCTGGACACAGATACAACACGACACGGTGACAAGAACCTATTTTGGTATGTCATATTGTATTTTGGACTTAATGTGGTGTGTGATGTGTCCGACACGACACATCAAGATTTTTAGAGTATCTATCCTTTCCTAGATTCCTAGAGAAGTCCCTAGCAATCAAAACCTGGATGTCAAATACAGCTGAAGAGGTTGCAGCCTCTAAGATCTTCTTTGCTAGCTTGGCACCATTTGTTCGAAACACGACGCTGCTGAAGTCTCGGAGAATTTTGGTGGAGAACTCATAGCTCGCAAGCTTCCTCTGATGGCGCCACTGATCGCCGTCTACCGCAAATATTCCATCTCCAAAGAGATCTCTCAGGATGTCATGGTTGCGTTGCCCCTGTACTCAACCAAAAAAGAGAAGAAGTTACATGTGAACATACAAATAAGTTTGATACAGATAATATAGTGAAAATGATAATATAGTACTGAAACCTTCTTGTATATGGGGAAACTGGACTTCAACATGTGCTCGACGTTGGCGGGGTCAGTGGTGTAGATTTCGCTATAGGAAGTCTTGATTAGCCGGAAAGTCTTGTGTTTCCGCGCAACGTCCGTTTGCAAGTCGAATAGCCTATCGTAATATAAGAGTTCATCGAAGACAGTGCCGGCAATGGGGGGTTTGCCTTTGCTAAGTAAGGACTCTTTGACATAGAAGACGAGGAAGGAGGAGATTGTGTAGAGTACATAGAGAAGGATGATAGCTAAAAATAATGCGAGAATGCAGAGGACAGAGAAAGAGAAGGTGGTAGCCAATTCTAAGATTTGGAGTGCCATGGAGGTGCTGGAACCAATTTCAAGATTTGGAGGAAAGCGAGTAGAACAAACTCAGAGTAGAGTAATAACCAAAACGAGAAGATACAAGATTCTAATTTGTAGCCAAATAACATTTCAAAAGTAACAAAAATTAATTAGGTTCGCACACTCGTCCAACCAAAAGGTACAACGAGGTTCATGCACCACCGCTAGGCTGAAGATGTTGATGATGTTCATGCACCTTAAGCAACCAATGTGTATTTTTCATTGATTCTGGAAGCCCTCACAGTTTCATCCATCCAGAACAAGGGGAGTACTGTCAATATCTGGCATGAGCATGGGTGCCAATGGAGAGGCTATAAAGATATTCTAGGATCCGTCCGTTTGATTCACGTAATGTAATCGTAATCGTAATCATAACATAATTAGATTTATAATATAATAAAATTAGATTTATAATATAATTAGATTTGTAATCGTAATGAAATTAGATTTATAATACAATTGGATTTGTAATGTTATGTAATGAAATTACAATTACATTACTATGTTTGGTTGGAATATGTAGTCAAACCATGCAATATAATTTCAACTGCATTCATATGTTTGATCTACCATGTAATGTAATTGAGTTTTAAGTCAATAATGTTTTAAACAAATACAACATAAAATTTAAAAGTAAATCAATAAAAAAATAAGAAATGAAATACAAGAAATAAATTAAAGAAGATTTTTATAAATAAATAAAAAGTGGAAAATATTAGTTTTGTTTTCTGCTAAAAAAAGACCAACAACCAAAACCGACAAAAAAGATTTAAAAAAACGAAAAAATATCCAATAAAAATGACAAAAAACCAAAAGATCAAAAACGACAAAAAGAAGAATAATCATCAAAAATGGAAAAAAAAAAAATCGTTCAAAAGCGATGAAAAACGGAAAAAAAGACCAAAAAAAAAAAGACTAAAAACGAAAAAGGTTCAAAAAGATCAAAAATAAAAAAGACCAAAAATGAAAAATACAAAAAAAATGAAAAGACGATAAAAATGATTAAAAATGAAAAAGACCAAAAAAACGTAAAATACGACAAAAAACGAAAAAAAGATAAAAATGATCAAAAACGAAGAAAAAAACGATCAAAAGCGACGAAAAACAAAAAAACAAAAAAAACAAAAAAAAACAAAAAAATGACCCAAATGAAAATAAAAATGACTAAGAACGAAAAATTGATAAAAATAACGACCAAAAATAAAAGAAAACGACTAAAAACGATCAAAAACGAAAAAATTGACAAAAAAACAAAAATACGACAAAAAACGATAAAAGTTCCAAAACGACAAAAAAAAAATCAAGGAACAACAAAAAAACAAAAAAAGGATCAAAAAATACGAACAAAAAACAAAAAAAGTTCAAAAACGACAAAAAAATTAAATAAAAAGGTTCAAAAATGATTAAAAAATACAGGAAAAAATGACCAAATAAAAAATACCAAAAATCGACGAGTAACGATAAAATACGAGAAGAAGAAAAAAACAGACCAAAAATCCCAAAGTGACAAAGATGATACAAAAATCAAAAACGATAAAAAGAACAAAAAACGACCAAAAACAATAAAAAAAAGATCAAAAACGACAAAAAAATAAAAAATAAACAAAAGAGACAAAAGCGATCAAAAACTGAACAAAAAAGATAAAAACGACAAAAAAAATCAACGACGACAAAAAACGAAAAAATAACAAAAAAAATCCAAAAAGGCAAAAAAGACAAATAATTTAAAAAGATTAAAAACGAAAATAATCGAAAATGATAAAAAACGAAAAAAAAAGACAAAAAACGACAAAAAAAAGGTCTAAGAAGTCTAATCTAGAAAGATAATACAATAAGTCTACCGGAGACAAATTCGAACAAAAGTTCTATTATGCTTGTCTACGCTGGGGTAGAAGTCAGTCCATCATCCACTCCGCATAGGCAGCGTCTAGGTGATCAATCTCCGTTGTAGGTGTTGGGTGACTGGAACTCCTCACTTCCTCCTTAACAGTCACTTCCCCCTTAATAGCCGCTTCTGCCTTAACAGTAAGAGGTACCACTTCCTCTATAGGTGCCACTTCCTCCTTAACAATAGGAGGTACTACTTCCTCCTTAACAATAGGAGGTGTCTCTCTCAAACGACGTGCTCGGGTCATGGGTGACATCTGGTAAGATAGATAAAAATAAAGAATATAATTAACAACAAATATAAATATATGTATCCATACATTTGTCTTGATACATCATTTGGAAGGTGCAGTTTCAGATTTACATTCCATAGCTAAAATGTCGGGCATGTCAAAAGTTCATTTAGGTGTTACAATCAACAGTAAAAATTTAGCACATATCAGAAGACTAAATAGATTTTATTTTCAATTCTCTTCTGAAAATTCATCTTCTTCGTTTTTCATGTCCTCATCTTCCTTTTCCTCCTCATCTTCTCTTTCATCTACTCCGTCTTCCTCTTCGGATAATTCTACCTCGTCTACATGATTAGACGTGTAATGGACAACTTTCATTGAGGTCCCAGAATATGTTTCTCTTCGTCCAATTATGAGTGTGACCAAATCCATCGCACTTGTACCCCTTAGTACTCTTCGATAACACTTGGTAAATCTTTAATCACTTTCCATAACGTGTCTCAGTGCCACCTAAGAGGTGGATTTGTCTTCTCCATAACACGGATACGAAATGCATTCATGTTCCTCCAGAATGGATGATCCGATGGCAGAATTGTCGATAACAATCAAAGAATCACAATTTTTCTCCATGTTTCATACGAAAAGCCTCAGTACGGTCCATGCAATACAGACATGAGAGACAACCATAAGTGATCCATCCTGATAATATGCCATAAGCCAAAAAGTTGTTGATGGTCTACATAAGTGTTGTCCTCATCTGAAAATTATGCTTTTTTGAAACATCGTATGTGTTGGCACATACTTTCCACAGTTAATTCAACTCATCTATCAACGATTGCAAGTACACATCGATGTTCATCTTCGGATTGTGCGGACCCGGGATAATGACGGTTAAGAACATAACCGGAGTATTCATGCATATCCAAGGCGGTAGGTTGTACAGGGTGACGATTACAGGCCAACACGAATACTGGGAGCCCGAAGGTCCGAATTGGATTAACCCGTCGGAGGAGAGCCCCAATCTTACATTATGCGGATTTGAAGCAAAATCGGGATACTCTCGATCAAAGTGCTTTCATGCTTCTCCATCGGATGGGTGTTCCAACACTCCTTCAATCTGTTATCGCTTGTGCCAACTCATATTTTTGGCAGTCCCCTTCACCATAAACAACCTCTGCAACTGCAACGTTAAAGGCAAGTAGTGCATTGAATCAGTCGACTTTTTTGCACCGGCAGACCTTTATGTACCAGTCGCCTTGTAGCAATCAGCACCACAAAATCTGTACATGTCTTCATCCTTGTTGTCTTTATAGTATAATAAGCATACATTGCGACATGTATCAATTTTTTCGTATCCCATCTAGAGTGATCTCACCATCCTCTTAGACCGGTAGAAATCTTTAGGTAACTTAACACCCGCCGGCAAGATCTCTATAATCACTTTATTATTCGGTTGTAGCATTCTTGTTGTAACGCCCCGCAACCGCACGGTGTGTTACGCTGAGTCAGATTGAATAAAACAATAGCTGGTTACATTTTATTTGTTGGATTTGGGAAGAAGTATTGATTTAGTTAGTTTCATGTGCAGATGGCTAGTAGAGTTCGATGGGAATCGGGTGTTCGTTCAGAGCAGTACTGAGATAGCTAGATTGGAGCGATAATAATGTCTTTCTTAGTCCGATCGGTCGGATGATTTGGAGAGCACGGCCTGCTCGCACGGTCATAACAATTGAGTAGATTATGCTTTCCATCGGACCACGGGTTTAAGGGATCGGCCGTATCGGAAGGACAGGATGCTTAACGGAATTAAACTTGGTGAGTGGGCTCTATCCCTTCTCCTCTACTCCTTCATGCCTAATAATATGGAACACACGTAAAGGCTTGAACACTTGGACTAGGACTTGGAAATTACTACACTGAGACGTGCATAGAGTGTACGTCGTTTGCTTGGATAGGTTTGTGGCTTGAATTGGTTTTCGTGTTGGGTAATTGGAGCTAGAGTTGGATTATATTTGGGACAGTTGGAGAAATAATTAGAATTATGCTTGGACAGTTGGAATTATATATCTTGGTTTGAACATCGGGAATTCGGGCGAGCGAGCATGCATCCGTGCACGAGTATCACTTGGAAGCTTTGTCAAGCAAAGCGAGCAGTTGTGGTACGAAACCGGACAACTGCATCGGCGAGGGCATTGTGCCACTGTTGGGGCATTGTGCCATGGGATTGTTCAGAGCGAGGGGTGTTGCACCAATTGGAAATACTGTGTCGAGAAGCGGCATTGTGCCTATGGAAATAACTAAAGATTTGTGCCTTGGGCTATATGTTGGAAGAATGGTTGTGGATATTTGGTTGGATTTTGGTTGGATGAGTCTAGGATCGCTTGGTGCGGCGAGAATGTTCGATCCTCTCGTCATACCTACTTGGTGTCTGTATGTCACGGATAACCTATGTTGCACGGGGTTTGGTCTCCTCGAACGGGAAGGCTCCGGGGCACCGAGATCGTTCGGTCATGGGGGAGACAAATTGGTAATGTGCCTCGGGCGCAGTGCCGACGGTTTAATACGATTCAGGCGGGCTCGCTACTTAGCGCTGTTTCGAATAGAACTGCACTTGATCAGTCCGATCAACGTCCTTTATGGCTTGGCTAGTGACTTCATATAGATAATAGTTGGTTTGCTTTGCTTTTTTTTGGTTTGCTTTGGTTTGTGCTTTTCGTGTAGGCAACGGCCACCTTGCCTCGGCAAGAGTGTGCATATCGAGATTGGATTATGGTTTAGATTGAGGGTGTATATTGAGGCTTGGAAATGGTTCGATAGGTTCTCGAGTTACTTGGATTTGAGTAGGACGGTTTGCATGCTAGTTTTCTTCGAGTTGGTTATATATTGCTTGTCGATTGGTTTGAGTTGAATGCTTGCATGCTTAAATTGATTTTACAGCTTTCCTTAACATGTCATACCTATGCTATGAAACGAATCTAGGATTCAACTAGAAAGATTACCATATAACTTTTTGCATTTACTATTTTACTTAGTGTCGGCTTAGACGAGTGGGTTATCCTGCTCATTAGTACGGCTGTGTACTGACCCACGTTTGTGGACATTATTTCAGGTACGCAGGTGTAGTGGTGCTGCTTGGATATACGGGGCATAATATATGAACGATATGTATCTTTGTGGGCTAGAGAAAGAGCAAGAGCATTGCATCGCCTCTATGGCATCGCCTTGAGGCAATTTCATTTGGACCCTATCGAGAGCTTTGCTGCGTATACTCTGATGTGTGCTTGGTACACAATACTTGACTTTCGTTGCAACTTGGTCGTTTTGATGATAACTTTGGTGTTTGACAACATCGCCCTGTGCGAGCGCAACTCCAGGCTCATACGGCATCACGTCCCGATGAGAACGATTATCCTGCGGGAGTGCTGCAACGTGGTGATTCACGTTCAATGGGGACTATTGAGCTTGAGGAAGATTGGGGCATGACATATTGGTATCAGAGCGCCTGGTTCATTTTCTCAGACTTGGTCCTTCGCTTCATCACAAACTCTAAATAGCTTCCGCGTGTCGTTTAGCTCTTGGCTCTACTCGGTGCCGCATTGGATATTTCATGCAATAAGTCTATATATTGCTGGTTGTGGCTGCATATTGTTCTTGGTTGCGTTGCTTTTGTTGGTTTTTGGTAGATCGCTTAGCATCGTTAGGCGTTGTTGCATTCGTGCAACAAGTTGTTGGGCGTTGTTGCCTTTGTGCAGCAAGTTGAGAGAGGTATGTCGTTGCTTTGGTTTGGCTTATCGTTCAGGGAGTTTCTGATTGCATCAGTGGATCAGTTGGTTGGCAGACGAGATTGGTTATGCGACATATTATGAGTAGAAGCATGAGACGAGAATGGATCGTTGCACGAGTTGCTCATGTAGCGAATGTGTTGGATAGAAGTATGATTTTTGGCTGGGTATATCACAGAGAACGTTGCACGAGTTGCTCATGTGGTGCATTGAGTTGAGAAGGTTTGAGTTTGGAATGGGGATATCAAGTGTTTTGCACGAGTTTTTCATATAGTAAATGTAAGGAACAGTTGGGTATTGGGTTGAATTACTTGGAAGAGAGCTCGATGCACGGGATTGCTCGTGTTGCGAAAGTATCAGACGGTTTAAGAATAGCTAGAAGCATTGAGAATGGAACATAGCATAAGTTACATAACGAGATTGATGGAAAGAGTTAGATGGTTCATGCAGTGGCTGAGTTTAGTGTCAGACTTGAGTTGGGGATGGCAGGATCACGCATAATGGATGGTACGAACGGATATCGGATTAGTGCAAAGGAATTATGATACGAATAGTAACTTAATTCGGAGTGGTATATAGTATACCACATAGTGAGTAAGGTATTGGAATATTTTGGATGGACCTCAAAAGAAATTGCCTCAACGGACACGGGTAATAGGAATACAAGTTGGTTGGTGCACATCGGTTGAGTTGGACAAAATTAAAAATGGAGCAAGCAAATGTTGAGTTGAGCAAGCGAGAACGGACTTGTGCAAATGAAAGTATTGTTGGACTTAAGAGATGGACGAGATCGGAACAAGCAATGGAAAGTGTGTTTGGAAATTTGAAGGATTGAGGCAGACAAAGTATTAGAAACAGTTGAGATAGTCAGATAGGAAGCTGAATATCAGAGTTCGCTTGCACTATTTGGAAGTTCGGTGGAACATTCATGAATGCAAAGAGAGAGTTGAGCATGTGGAGCAAACAGTTGGGATACGCTTAAACGAGCAATGGGTGAATCAAATAATAGCGAGCACGGACTACGAATTATGGAAACACATTGGAGCTGTTAGTTGAGTAATGAAACACAAGCTGGTTTGGAGGGACAATACGATGGATTCGTACGGACTTGAAGGATTTTGGATATTGGTGCTCAGGAAGTTTGACTCAGGTTTTATGAAAGTAAAAATTTGGCAAAATAGTGCAATGATGGTAGACGAATTTTTCAGAAGACATAAACGAGCATAAGGCAAGTCTAGTTGATGTTAAGTCAGATTAGAAGCTAACACTTGCAGTACTAAGGCAGATTGAAGGAACAAGTAAATGCAATATGGATTTAAGATTTATGTTGAAATCGTATACGGGGCATTGAGAGTGTGTGGACTGATCGGAACATAGGGAAAATCAAGACGGGCTAAGGAATGGAACGAGAGAAATGATTATGGCGGATGAACTTTTGAAGATAGCTAAACAAGATAACAACGTTGGAGCAAAATACTGTATCGTTCGGAGCAGGTTGGACGTGCACTATGAAGCTGGCATACGGATAAGAAATTGGAGCAAGTCTTTGGTTTCAGGAATCATTGCAAGTGGTAGTGTGAGAAGTCGAACATGGCAGTTCGGAAATTTTGATGGATTCGGGACAGAACGACGGATTGATGGAAGACGGTTTTGGCGAGCACAGTTCTCGAATTGTGGCTTGGATAGATAGAAAGACTCTAGGTGGTTAAGCAGCATTTGGTTGACAGATCGTCAAAGGTAGTGCATAAAGTGCTCGAATTCGGAAGTTCAGTCGGATGGAATAGTTGAATTATGGATCAGATATGCAGATGAGATATAGCATGGTTTATAGTAACTGTCCATCGTGATGACTTACAATTATCGAGCGTAGCTTCGGGACAGCTGATCCTAGCGACTTGACCGCCAAATCAGAGATGAATATTGTAGATCCATAGAACGACCCTTGCGGCGACGCATTTGGGAATGCGACGAGGGCATATGTGAGTAGTGTGTGTTAGAGATTGGCCTACTGACTGAGTGTTGGATTTGAGAGATCCTTGGGATAGCCTTCAGCTGAAGATGCAGTCGGAAGACCGAAGCGATGGTGGAAATGGCCTAAGTCAACTGATGAGATTCGGAGTCGCAGATTTTTGTAGATGGCATCGCCTCTGACTCATCATGTCCCGGAAGGAAATAGCATTCATATGAATTGACGACTGTGAAACTAGCTTGTGAAGTTAAAGCAGCGGCTCATTCAGATCAAATCTTTACGATACTGGAAGGGACAGATGTGCCTCAGATTTACAAGATCCATCGGAACTTAGTCTGGGATACGTGCTCGTATAGAAGGCGAAGGTGATATCCTGTGCTTCGAGGCAGTGGAAGCAGCGCGAAGAACTATTCCATGCGCAACCTAAGAATTATGGCGAGTGTGTCCACGTTGAAATCGTGGTGACACTATCCCTTTGGCGTGGCGGCAAAATCTTCGTGGATCACATGAACCTCAATATAGATGTTCATCCAGTAAGGTATTGAGATCGAGGAAGAGGTGTTTGGCTGAGCTGATAAGAGCAAAGTTTGATATTTTTGGTAAGTCACCTAGCTGGGGTAGTATCAGATGAGATGATCGTTCGGTGCATGAGATACATTTGGAGATGTTGCTAGTATGGATTCAGAAATAGTTGGATGATTGAGTTAGAGCACGAACTGATTGAGTCGGTAGGAAATTATCATATTTTGAGAATAGCGCTTGAGAGAATATGTTGGAATGAATACCAGGATTGGTTCAATTGGGAGTAAAGCAAATGGATGCCTCGGACATAAAGATACCCTTGTAACTTGTCCAAATTCGCTATCGCAAAGCTCGGCTAAAATGCATGTATTTTAGGGATGCCTTAAATATGTGTACGATCCAAAACTAAGCGATATGAGGAATTCGTATTTAGATGCAAGGAGGATGTGGGAATATGGAATTTGTACGAGCGTTCAGCGCGAACGAGATGCTGAGTTAGGATCATGAGTATGAGAGTTGCATAGAGCAGGTTTATGAAATTGGACAAGCGGCATGTGATAAGAAATCAGTACCAGCACGGTTCGTGGACGAACCTTATTTTAAGTAACCGCACGGTGCGTTACGCTGAGTCAGAATGAATAAAATAATAGCTGGTTAAATTTGATTTGTTGGATTTGGGAAAAAGTATTGATTTAGTTGGTTTCATGTGCAGATGGCTAGCGAAGTTCGATGGAAATCAGGTGTTCGTTCAGAGCAGTACTGAGATAGCTAGATTGGAGCGATAATACCGTCTTTTTTAGTCCTATCGGTCGGATGATTTGGAGAGCACGGTCTGCTCGTACGGTCATACCAATTGAGTAGATTGTGCTTTCCATCGGACCACGGGTTCAAGGGATCGGCCGTATCGACAGGACAGAATGCTTAACAAAATTAAACTTGGTGAGTGGGCTCTATCCCTTCTCCTCTACTCCTTCATGATTAATAATATGGAACACACGTAAAGGCTTGAACACTTGGACTGGGACATGAAAATCACTACACTGAGGTGTGTATAGAGTGTACTTCATTTGCTTGGATAGGTTTGTGGCTTGAATTGGTTTTCGCGTTGGGTAGTTGGAGCTAGAGTTTGATTATATTTGGGGCAGTTGGAGAAACAATTGGAATTATGCTTGGACAGTTGGAATTATATATCTTGGTTGGAACATTGAGAATTCGGGCGAGCGAGCGTGCATCCGTGCACGAGTATCACTTGGACGCTTTGTCAAGCAAAGCGTGCAGTTGTGGTTCAAAGTCGGACAACTGCATTGACGAGGGCATTGTGCCACTGTTGGGACATTATGCCATGGGATTGTTCAGAGCGAGGGGTGTTGCACCAATTAGAAATACTATGTCGAGAAGCGGTATTGTGCCTATGAAAATAACTTGAGATTTGTGCCTTGGACTATATGATGGAAGAATGGTTATAGATATTTGGTTGGATTTTGGTTGGATAAGTCTAGGATCGCTTGGTGGGACGAGAATGTTCGATCCTCTCGTCATACCTACTTGGTGTCTACATGTCACGGACAACCTGTGTTGCACGGGGTTTGGTCTCCTCGAACGGGAAGGCTCCGGGGCACCGGGACCGTTCGACCATAGGGGAGACAAATTGGTAATGTGCCTCGGGCACGGTGTCGGCTGTTTAATGCGATTCAGGCGGGCTCGCTACTTAGCGCTGTTTCGAATAGAACTGCACTTGATCAGTCTGATCAACGTCCTTTATGGCTTGTCTAGTGACTTCATATAGATAAGAGTTGGTTTGCTTTGCTTTAGTTTGTACTTTTCGTATAGGCAACAGCCACCTTGCCTCGACAAGAGTGTGCATATCGAGATTGGATTATGGTTTGGATTGAGAATGTATTTTGAGGCTTGGAAATAGTTCGATAGGTTCTCGAGTTGCTTGGGTTTGAGTAGGACGGTTTGCATGCTAGTTTCCTTCGAGTTGGTTATATATTGCTTGTCGATTGGTTTGAATTGAATGCTTGCATGCTTAAATTGATTTTACAGCTTTCCTTAACATGTCATACATATACTATGAAACGAATCTAGGATTCAACTAGAAAGATCACCATATAACTGTTTGCATTCACTATTTTACTTAGTATCGGCTTAGACGAGTGGGTTACCCCGCTCACCAGTACGGCTGTGTACTGACCCACGTTTGTGGGCATTACTTCAGGTATGCAGGTGTAGTGGCGCTGCTTGAATATACGGGACATAATGTATGAACGGTAAGTATCTTTGTGGGCTAGAGAAAGAGCAAGAGCATTGCATCGTCTCTGTGGCATCGCCTTGAGGCAATTTTATTTGGACCCTATCAAGAGCTTCGCTGCGTATACTCTGATGTGTTCTTAGTACACAATACTTGACTTTCGTTGCAACTTGGTCGCTTCGATGATAACTTTGGTATTTGACAACATCTCCTTGTGCGAGCGCAACTCCAGGCTCGTACGGCATCACGTCCCAATGAGAACGATTGTCCTGCGGTAGCGCTGCAATATGGTAATTCAAGTTCAGCGGGGACTATTGAGCTTGCGGGAGATTGAGGCATGACACTTGCGACATATTAAAATTAGATTTGATGCTCATCAATCTTATAACCACCTCCAAAGGTGAATAATCCTCACAACCAGGATATAATAGAGTGCTTGTATTCTCCAGTAACTCCATAAACTTTACAGCATCGATATTCGGTGCATCCTCAGCTGCATCATGATTATCCAGATCAAAACTAGGCCCGACAGCGTCGAAAACCATGTTCATGCATTCGTCGTAATCAGCATGGTCATAGACATCCATATAGGGATCCACATAAGGCTCCGGCTCTGATGCTAAAGACACAACTTCTCCGTGTGAGGTCCACTGATAGTAATTAGGCGTGAAACCCCTCGAGTACAAATGATATGTCACATCTACTTCTGAGTGATATTTTAAGTTACGATATCTCACACACGGATACTTAATTTTGGTGTCGTCCATGTACTGAGGGAACGCCTCGGCGAACTGCAGAAATTGTTCCACCTCATCTATGAACTTATTTCGCACACCGCATATGTCATCAGGATAACGGTTGTACATCCACGAACGATGATGCAGGTAGTAATTCAGATCAATTTTTAGATACTTCTGCGAAGATGGATAGACATCGTTCAAGTATATTATTCAAATGGATGCAAATATGGATACAGATGTGAACACTAATAAAGGATATGTGACATCACGTATTCAATGTGAGTCATTCTCTGAAAAAGAAATTTACTTCTGCAAGCCTTTTGAGGCTATTAGAGTTAGACTAGATTTTAAAAAGTCTGCTAGATTTCTGGTAGAACTCCAATAGCCTCAAAAGGCTTATAGAAGTAAAAAAATTTCCAAAGAATGGCTCACATGGACACTTGACTTTGGAGGTGACGACAAGCATTCCTAGTTAATAAGCATTATCTATGTAAAACTATTTACCACTTAACTTATATTTATCTAGCTTGTAACATAAACCTAGTTATTCTACTTTTATAATGAGTATTATCTATGTAAAACTATTTACCACTTAACTTATATAGCTAATCCTATACATGTAGCTATATATGCACTTGATATCTAGGTATCACTTGACATTAAGTACCCCAAGTACTTAAGATATTCATAATTAACTCAATACCCCATACTCATATGTACTAGATACAAGTGTTATATATATATATATATATATATATATATATATATATATATATATATATATATATATATATATATATATATATATATATATATATATATATATATATATATATATACAGTCATATATACTAGATACTTTTCTGTTTAGGTCTTTGACATTATACAAAACCCAAACTCAAATATCCTTAGATACTCAATCCTAATACATAACCTCACTCAACACTTAAACACTTAACATATACTAACTCACTAACACTCACTCACTAAATACACTAAAACACGCACATGTATACAATGTGCACTCACACACACACACACACACACACACGTGCGCGCACACACACACATCACTAGTACATCCTAGATACATACTCTACTCACTCTAAATATAGGTTACCTGACCCTCTAACCGAGTAGGGGGTCGTCGGGGTTGAGGGAAGTCGAGGGGGGTCATCGGGGCTGATGGGGACGATGTGTCCTTGGTTACGCAATACATATACCAATATCGTGCTGTCACGCCCCGATCTCCCGCAGGCAAATCGGCCGTTCCCGCTAGGCGGGAATCACCCTCGCCAGCGCTCCCGCGGAACGATCGCTTAACCTATCCGGGCGTGATGCCGCACGAGCGTGATCCACGCCCGTGCAAGGCCATGGTTCATTGGCTGGCGGCAAGAGTTCTAAGCCACAGAGTCGCACAGATTGTCCGAGTGCAGCAAAGTTTAGGAACGCATAGCGATCGGTAACAGGTTCACTGAGTCGACAATATAGCAGAAGCATTGAAACAAGTAAAGTAATCTCTTTATTGATATGAAACATGTATTACAGGCGGCGTATAGCCGAGATTACAAGTCGCTCAAGCCTCTCTCTCTGAAATAGTAAAAGTGTGCCAAGTGGCTACAACTGTGGAATAATTTGTACAGGCGATGGTCAGACGATGTTCACAACTTATGTCTTGTATATGTGCTTCAGTCCCGGACGCACCGTTGCAAGGCTTCAGAGGGAACTCCTGGCCTTAGCACGCACGAAGGAGGCGTCCGCACCGCACGAGGTTCTCCCGCACCCTGCATATCAAACTGGTGGATTATCAGTACATTGAATGCACTGGTGGGGAAGCTACTTGTCCGCTCGACAAATCCAAACACGTAATACAGGTTCCGTGCACAACTATTCAGTTATCTTTCTAGTTGCCTTAGGATCAGTTTCATGCAGATATTGAATAGCCTAACGTGTCGGCAGTGCGCCGTGCGATGTTAGAGGAAACACGGCGAGACTTACCAACTTACCATCTCCTTCCCTGTCCAAGGCAACCATTTAGGTAAACAGTATAAATTCGAGCAGAGGCATATATAAACATTCAGGAGGCAAGCATATGCAAACAGGAGGGTCGTTTTAACATGATCGTTCAGGTGTTTAGTTGTTCTTGATGCGATGCAGTGACTCGCACGCGGATAGCCGCTAAGCGAGGATGACTTATCTATATGAACAGAAGTCGCTGGCATAGCCATAAAGGACCAGATTTGTAGTCTCAGGGTCGAGGATGAAGTGCAAGCAATGAACACGATGGGCATTGCACTTTATCCCGCCGAAACAGATGACTACTGTAGTCTCAGGGTCGAGGATGAAGTGCAAGCATACACTTGCACTTATCCCGCCGAAACAGACGACTACCAGAAGTTCCGTCTAGACCGGGTCGGCCCCAGTGCCCCGGTGATCGCCCGCGGAACGAGATCCGAAGATCACCTTTTATAAGTTGTCCGCGACATGCAAGTCAGGGTCTCGGGTCAGATACAGAAACAAGTTCGTGGCAGAATATATATATGAACAAGTCCGGTATCGAACGAGTTCGAACAGAATATATATATGGAACTTGTTGAGACAGGATTCAGTAGTTTGCTCCTCGAGCTGTAATCCAGGGATTTATTCGTTCTTGGTGCAGATTCCCTGGTTCAGAATTTGCCTTGGTGACCTAACGGTCCCGGATACTTGCAGGTTCGTTCAGGCACGGAACGACTACTTAGTAGTCTTCCGGGGTTTGGATGAATACAAGGCAACATACAACAGACAAGCATGCGTTTCTAAGGAACATAAGCAGACACGTTTGCTCGGGCCCGAAGGTAAGCCGAGAGATGAAATCGTTAGGGGACTTAGCATGCGAGGGTCTGAATACAAGCAGTATTTCATTTCCCATGTTCTAGCAAGTAATACAAGTTGGGATTATTCCCTTAGCTAGGTGCGTTGGATTTATTATCACGCAGGGGTTATCACCTAGCGACTAGCATGAATATTCCAGATTTTATGTGTGCTGGCTAAGCAAAGACAAGTTCACCGTAGCCACCCACCTTAGCGATGATTCGCCTCGGTAGAGCGATACGTCTGAGCGAGCCTCTGAAAGTCCAAGCCGGATTCCTGTAGGGACAAGTCTGGATATCCTTTGCTTCTTGATCGAGGCAAAGCGGGTCGGGACAGCTGCACGATTGCCGTTTGAGACGGCAGTCCGCTTGAGCGGAACGGGGTGTTACATCCTACCCAACTTAGAAAAAATCTCGTCCTCGAGACTTACTAAGGACAAGCAATGTTCTAGGGTTTTGAGGCAATCCTAGATAAGTCGTTGTACTTGTTCCATTTGGATTTTCACTTGCACAAGCACCGATCTTAGCATATCGCTCAGACTAGATCGTGCGCACTTTCGAAGGGCCCCTCTAGCGTGAACACGTTAACCAGCTCAGTGATAGCGAAGTCTCAGCACTCGAGTTTCACCTTTTCTTAAGTCTTGGATGGTGCACTAGTTCAAGGCGTCCCTCGAATAGATACATTCAACCAAACTCAGGGTTAGTAAAAATCGGACAAGCTACTAGCGATACTCTCAAAGGTTCGCACAGGTTGGCACAAAGGCCATTCGCAGCACACAACCAGACAAGCAAGCATATCATTCAAAACGTATTTTGAAAGTATTTAGACTTATTGTTGGAACATCCCATCGAGGCATTGAGAGAGAGCGTGCACATAACCCACGAACGAGCTTTCGAAATAGAGATATCAAATTGAGGACAAAGGCGTAGAAACCAGGCTCTGATACCAACCTGTCACGCTCCGATCTCCCGCAGGCAAATCGGCCATTCCCGCTAGGCGGGAATCACCCTCGCCAGCGCTCCCGCAGAACGATCGCTTAACCTATCCGGGCGTGATGCCGCACGAGCGTTATCCACGCCCGTGCAAGGCCATAGTTCATTGGCTGGCGGCAAGAGTTCTAAGCCACAGAGTCGCACAGATTGTCCGAGTGCAGCGGAGTTTAGGAACGCATAGCGATCGGTAACAGGTTCACTGAGTCGACAATATAGCGGAAGCATTGAAACAAGTAAAGTAATCTCTTTATTGATATGAAACATGTATTACAGGCGGCGTATAGCCGATATTATAAGTCGCTCAAGCCTCTCTCTCTGAAACAGTAAAAGCGTGCCAAGTGGCTACAACTGTGGAATAATTTGTACAGGCGATGGTCAGGCGATGTTCACAACTTATGTCTTGTATATGTGCTTCAGTCCCGGACGCACCGTTGCAAGGCTTCAGAGGGAACTCCTGGCCTTAGCACACACGAAGGAGGCGTCCGCACCACACGAGGTTCTCCCGCACCCTGCATATCAAACTGGTGGATTATCAGTACATTGAATGCACTGGTGGGGAAGCTACTTGCCCGCTCGACAAATCCAAACACGTAATACAGGTTCCGTGCACAACTATTCAGTTGTCTTTCTAGTTGCCTTAGGATCAGTTTTATGCAGATATTGAATAGCCTAACGTGTCGGCAGTGCGCCGTACGATATTAGAGGAAACACGGCGAGACTTACCAACTTACCATCTCCTTCCCTGTCCAAGGCAACCATTTAGGTAAACAGTATAAATTCGAGCAGAGGCATGTATAAACATTCAGGAGGCAAGCATATGCAAACAGGAGGGTCGTTTTAACATGATCGTTCAGGTGTTTAGTTGTTCTTGATGCGATGCAGTGACTCGCACGCGGATAGCCGCTAAGCGAGGATGACTTATCTATATGAACAGAAGTCGCTGGCATAGCCATAAAGGACCAGATTTGTAGTCTCAGGGTCGAGGATGAAGTGCAAGCAATGAACACGATGGGCATTGCACTTTATCCTGCCGAAACAGACGACTACTGTAGTCTCAGGGTCGAGGATGAAGTGCAAGCATACAGAAACGGAGAGCCTTGCACTTATCCCGCCGAAACAGACGACTACCAGAAGTTCCGTCTAGACCGGGTCGGCCCCAGTGCCCCGGTGACCGCCCGCGGAACGAGATCCAAAGATCACCTTTTACAAGTTGTCCGCGACATGCAAGTCAGGGTCTCGGGTCAGATACAGAAACAAGTTCGTGGCAGAATATATATATGAACAAGTCCGGTATCGAACGAGTTCGAACAGAATATATATATGGAACTTGTTGAGACAGGATTCAGTAGTTTGCTCCTCGAGCTGTAATCCAGGGATTTATTCGTTCTTGGTGCAGATTCCCTGGTTCAGAATTTGCCTTGGTGACCTAACGGTCCCGGATACTTGCAGGTTCGTTCAGGCACGGAACGACTACTTAGTAGTCTTTCGGGGTTTGGATGAATACAAGGCAACATACAACAGACAAGCATGCGTTTCTAAGGAACATAAGCAGACACGTTTGCTCGGGCCCGAAGGTAAGCCGAGAGATAAAATCGTTAGGGGACTTAGCATGCGAGGGTCTGAATACAAGCAGTATTTCATTTCCCATGTTCTAGCAAGCAATACAAGTTGGGATTATTTCCTTAGCTAGGTGCGTTGGATTTATTATCACGCAGGGGTTATCACCTAGCGACTAGCATAAATATTCCAGATTTTATGTGTGCTGGCTAAGCAAAGACAAGTTCACCGTAGCCACCCACCTTAGCGATGATTCGCCTCGGTAGAGCGATACGTCTGAGCGAGCCTCTGAAAGTCCAAGCCAGATTCCTGTAGGGACAAGTCTGGATATCCTTTGCTTCTTGATCGAGGCAAAGCGGGTCGGGACAGCTGCACGATTGCCGTTTGAGACGGCAGTCCGCTTGAGCGGAACGGGGTGTTACACGTGCCACAACCACCCAAACACGAACTCTTGTGTCAAGGATAGGTTTGATACTACTCTAACCAAAGTTGGATATGTCACGATCCGCACCCGGTGTAGGGGCACGAGTACGTGGGTACGTCCAGCCTATACTGCAGCATCGACGGTAGAGCGCTATCTAGGCTAACAATATTATCTAAAATCTTACACAATATATATATATATATATATATATATATATATATATATATATATATATATATATATATATATATAGTACCTATCAAGATATCTCAACTCCCAAATGGAGGACAATATGATAATATGATAATGGTCAATACTCAATCACAATAATAAACTAGAGGGAGATATGACACGATATGGAATAGAAGAAAAGAAATACAGTAACAATACATCACAAGTCCAAGTCCAATAGTCTAAACCCAACTCAATGATCTTAAATATAATACATGTTAAAAGTATCTAAATGAGACAAATACAATATTATAAATGAACTAGCTAAGTCTTATCGACTGCTGGTACTATCTCAATAGGCTATACGGGTGTTATCTCAACTGGCTCGCCATCTTGTGGTTCATAGTGTGTAGGACACCAGTCCTCTAATGAATCATCTAAAAAATATATCCAGCCAGGATTGGAGCAAAGTACAACCCTATAGCAGTTCCAATAATTGACATAAACTATGAAACAGTAATAGCAATAAAAATAAATGATGAAAGTAACTGAACTAGCAAATATCATAACAAGGAGTATCATGGTAAATAATAGAAATAAACTAAGAACAATATCGTGAGGAACATCAATATAATCAACTGGAATAAGAAAACATAATAATAAATGTGCCTTAAAATATTAGTAAGATAATGTGATCGGCTTGGTCCTAGCACGGGCTATATATAAAAGGGAAGCTATCGTGACCACACGTGAGTTGCATGATCTGCTAGCTATCATGGGTTACACTAAATTACGGACTATAAGGTATGATCACATATCCACTAATAGTTTTCCAACCCCGACTAGTACACGGATTCAATGACACGTTATAACACATATATCATAATGCACGGTCTATAATATCATGCCCTATGATCATGGTCTATATAATCACTAAGATATTATAGTAATCACTGAGTAATCATGAAGTATGACACGGCAATCACTGAGTAATCACAATAATAATATTTCATGACAATGATCCAAGTATACCAATCCGTGTAACCATCGTGTCAGGAATCAAATATCTTAATACTATAATACATGTACATAGAGACTATCAAATAATAAAACTATCAGAGAATATACTCACATGTGGTCCTGATCAAATGGTATAACTCGGTGTCTGAGCTGGTGTCACACACACCTATATATAAAATACAATGTCAGTGGGTGTAAAAAAGTGATAATAAGCTACAATGTACTAAATATGCTTTCTACGCCATTCCTTGGTCATAATAGTCAAACTAGATATTTATCTTGATTTTAGGTCCATACCTAGCTTCTAGGTTGATTACCAAGGTAAAATAGTTGGTACTAGGTCGTACCAAAATTTCTAGGTCAATACCTAAATGGTATTAGTAATACTAACTACTATTAGTATCTATATAGCTTATTTACTACGGTATCATATGTATCTTACTAATACTCTAGTACTTAACTAATATCTTAGCCAAAACTAGGATATCTCATTTATATTAACACTCAGCTAGGATACCTATAATACTTTAACTACTTACCTTACATACCTCAGTTATCCTAATACCTTGCTAAAATGAAATGTTACCCAATACTTCAACTAACCACATTAATTACCCAACTTCCCCACATTGCTGCCTTATTGATACACTTATGGACTGATACCTACACTAACATAGGATACACTAATATATGAACACCTCTAGGCTGAACACAAGCACCTGGACACTATGACTTGCAGTACAACCTCAAGAACCTACACACTCTGAACTTTTGTACCTCATAATCTGGCAGCAATTTTGAGTTCTATAACACATCACTAATTATACATCCTCACATGACCTGTATTCAGCTTCATAAGGTGCCCTTACATCTAACACTCATTCTTGCTCACTACTCTTTCTCACATAATTGCACATGACTACAACAACACATGATACATCTGTGTTGACACTAAACTGTTCACACAAGCAACAACTAATACTCAACCATCTCTCTTGCACTCCTCCTACTGAACACCTAAACTTTACTTCACATTAGCTCCCCAACCCACACTGATCACCTGCACACAAGCAACTATGACTTTACTAACACTAGCTCCAACTGTAATACTGTAAAATCCCTAAATGCAGTTCATTGTCAACTTGTGCACAGGCCCGAGACACTCTGAAGTACAAAATCCTTGTATTTAACAAGTGTGCACAGCCTGCACCCTCCTCCTGATACTTGCATTAGCTGTATCCTACATACACAGAGCTCCATCAGTCCCGATGTGCACACTGCACACTCTAATGCCAACACTAACTCCACACACACAGACTCACTGGTTCAGTTAAAACTGATACTCTACACCTGCACTTCCTAATACACGAGCACATTCGCACACAGTCACAGTAACCCGAGCACCCCCATCTTCACTGTCACAGTGAAACACATAATGAACACAACTCTCCATCTATATATACACTATATAGATATAACATATACATACACACATATAGAGATATCATTCTAATTAAGCTCATAACCCACACTAAAGCATTATATCAAACACTTGGTATGTGTATGCAAGATACTCTATGATACACACCCAAATGGAATGCCAAAACCCATAATTCCCAAAAATTATCATATATATATATATATATATATATATATATATATATATATATATATATATATATATATATATATATATATATAATGTAATATGTTACAATATGAATTGAAGAATAATTACACAAATTACCTAAAATGAACCTGTATTATATCGTATCCCAAAATACCATGATACGCTCTACTCGTGTCCAGTTGTGGACATGTATCTAGTCCCATAACATAAATCTAAGTCTAATTAGGCCTAATTGGTCCCATGAGACACAAATTTTTCCAAAATGAGCACAAATCTCTATATAAAAATCACAATAGGGGTCATATGAACCTAGTTCTTGTTCCTATGAGTAGCCCTAAGCCAAAAAAGATTTTCTAATAGTTAAATAAATGAATTAGAGTCTAAATTATAAGAGAAATCAGAATTTGCCTATTGGAAGATTGATTCACAATGAAATGCTCAAATGGACACAATTAGGACACAAGCTCATTGCCAATTCTTCTTTCTTCAAATGTTCCTTGCAATCCAAGCTCCAATGCTCCTTAGATAATGTAATTGAAAGGTAATGAGAGTGAATTGGGATAAATTTGGTGGAGGGGTGAGTTAATTTGGGGAAGAACACAATTGGGGATCTAGAATGAAAAAATTAATGAGTGGAGAGAGAGAGAGAGAGAGAGAGACCCTATTTATGGCCGACCCCCTTTCACCCTTCTCCAAGCAACATATAATGTCCAAGTTACCCTTCACTAATTAGTTATGAGGAATTAATAAGGAGGTCTATATTAGAAAGCTTCTAATTCTACATGAAACTAATCTAATCCCCTTAATTAATTAAAGAGAATGGGTCTAATGGGCCTAGTCCAACGTTAGGCTCTATGTGTCATGATAATCTAATTGGGTCCACCAATGACAAGTCCTAATAAATAGGCTGGCCCACTAACTTAATAAATAATATTACAACACATAATAATTAATCAGTAGCACAATATATAAATACTTAATCACTAAATATAATATATGCTAAATGAAAAAAATATTCTCATATAGAAATATGGTAGTTACAGGATACGAGTTCTAGAAGAAGCCAATATCGTGTCGTATCTCAGCTTTGAAGAGTCATTTTTGTGTCCGTATATACGACTATCCTTGAGTCGAGATCTATATTGTATTGTATATAATGTCGATACGCAAGGTTGCGTCTAAACTAAGATAGCTAACTAGAAGAGAGATAGGGTTATGGTTAGGGTCTGTGTCATATCATGTGTTGTGTTAGTGTATGTGTATGTGTCATATCTCGTGTCGTGTCTATGTCTATTTCGTGTTCGTGTTTGTGTCGTGTCTATGTCAAATAGCTAGGAGAGAGATAGGGTTAGGGTTTACCTGATCTTGGGGTTGACCGAAGAAGGGGACGGCCGAGAGGACGTGTGTCCGTGTACGTATTAGTGTTAATGTCCGTGTGTGTTAGTGTGTTCGCACGCGCGTGTGTGTGTCCAAGTTAGGATTAGGGTTAGTGTGTGTTTCATATCGTGTTGTGTCTTATCTTGTCAGTGTGTGTCTGGATGGAGTCCTTAAAAACTCTAGAAAGACAGAGAGAGGAGCTCACTAATTGAGGATGAGGGAAGCCAGAGGGAGTGTAACAACCCGCTCTGCATTAATACGGATAACCGATTCAAACGGTACAAGTGTGATAATCCATCCAACCTTGCTCGGTGAGAAGACTCGCTTAAGGCAAAGAAATTTAGACTTGGCCCTTTAGAGGTTCAAACTTAGACTTTTAAAGACGCACTCGGAGTATCGCTCGGCCGAGGTGAATCGTTGTTAAGGTGGGTGGCTACGATGAACATGCCTTTGCTTAGCCTGTACACTTAAAAATACGGATAATACATGCTAGTCGCTAGACAAATCACCTCTTGCATGCTAATAAAAGAGTTCAACGTACCTAGCTAAGGGAATAATCCCATCTTAGATTACTTTTATAGAACATGGAAGATAAACCTATTCCTAGATATATAAGTACTTGTATGCTTCAATAGAGTTTTCTTATGCGTTCCCCCGTTAAAGTAGAGATCGTTATGTATGCCTCTGTGCACTATTGCGACGCACTCCACTTAGACTATGGCATGAGTTAAAGTACTTCAATTAAAATAATTCACTCGGTTAAGGCAGGAAGACTATCAAGATAGTCGTTCCAAGCCAAGTAATAAAAAACATAGAATAACTTCGGGATCGTTGGACTCCAAGGCAGTTCCCATACCGGGAGCTGCAAAATGATAACAAAACATAAGAGTAAAATGCAAGTAAGGAATGACATCAATGAATGGCACTAAGGAATGACACTAAAAGAATGGCTCGGGGAGCCCGTAACAAAGAAAAGATGTAAAGAACCATGAGTCAGGAATGGCCTGGGATGGCTTGTAGCGAGACTGATTACCTGTGTCTACAACAATTATCATTTACTTAGAAGAAGAATATATTAAAAGAAAAAAAAGAACAAATAAAAGAGACTCGTATGGTAGTGAATATTTGTGCACAAGCTTGATTCCTACAGACGGGGCGTCGGGACACCGGGACCGATCCAGCCTAGGGGGAATCCGGTAGTCACGCTAGTTGTAGCCAACACGGATAAGTTCGGTCTGTCGCCAGGACACTGGGACCACCGTCTTATTGCGACTATGTCCATAATGGCATGTAGACCAGCGACCCGTTCATATAGATTAAGTCATGGCTCGGTTGCGGTAATTTGTATGTGAGTCATTGTATTGCGTCTAACGAATCTGAATATGAGTAACCTGAGAAATGAACAAGTAATCTATGTAACCTGATTTTTATGACCATTTGAATAACCTGAGTAACACGCCTGAATCAGAGTAACAAAGTAAATTATGTATCATAATCTAAGCAAACAGAAGCTATCTCATTGATTCCGGGGATGTTGGTGATATTTATTTCAGCATCCGGAGACGTTTATTCGGAGGCCATAGTTTCTGATCCTATGTACTTAACGTCTGGACGCTTACACTACACAGATTGCTTGTCAGGCAAGTATTCATTGCCATTGTACTATGATTTATATTCCATATGATGCATGTATTTTATTTCTGTCCATTTAGTTTATATATTTTAATTTCTATATAAACTGCGCGTCCAAGAATAACTTGGGTACAACGATGGTGGCGTCGTATTCTATTTTATTTATATATATGTATGTTGACCTAGTTTATGAGATCACCCCATTATCATGAAGCATTCTTATGTTTTATTGGCCATGACACTATTATTACACGAGTGTGAGTCTCATATAGGACACGAACTTGCGTACTCGGCTGGCCACTGGTACGTATAGGACGTGTGACGGATAGGGATAACTGCTGATAGAAATTGCATGCTAGAAGACCTAGAAATTATTTAGAGGTATCATCGTGTCATGGGTGTGACATGCTTAGAGCATGGGGTAGGGAGAACAACAAGTAAGGCATTTGGGCTCCTTTGTACTTTCCTTGTGTAACCCGTACGCTCCGTCGGAGATGCGCGGTCATGATGACCACTATATATATTATTATTATCAGGCGGCCTCTGAGGTTCAAAAGATCTCATGCATTTTAGGCCCCTGAATCTCTGAGAGAATCATGCCAATCCTATTTTAGCCAAATAGCCCACGTGTTGGAAAGTTGATCTCAAAGTGCATTCACATGGATGGTTAGACGACCCATTGGATGTTTATTTTTAGTACGTTATTGGCATACTTTTATGTATCTTTTTATGTCCCTCTGAGGACCTGGTACCTTTCCAGATATAGACATGCAGGATTATCCACGGGAATATGGACCCGGACCTGACACTTCATACCAGACTGAGGAGGTCTTACCCTCAGAGTGCCTTTGATTCATCGCAGCTGATGGGTATTCTAGTTGCTATTTCTTTTATTGACATTATCTTATATTAGAGTTTGATCACTTCTCTCATTTTAGTTTTAGTATAGTCGATTGGCAGTGGATTTGTTTCCACCTGACTATCATTCTTGATACTTCATATTTAAGATTCAGTTATTTATTCCTATTTTATTATTTATTTTGTGGATGAGATATAAATTGCGTATGATTTGTGTTGACAGTATATTACCACTTGTGGATTTGATATTCATGTACAGCGTACGTGTGTGTTACGATCTTCCAACACATTAGAGTTTCGTATACATACGGCTGGCATGTTGCGTATTCCTAGTCCTACGTATTCTGGGACTGGGGCGTAATAATTTTTTCAGTTTTGAAAGCTCGTTCGTGGGTTATGTGCATACACTCTCTCTCGTTGACTCAATGGGATGTTCTATACAATAAGTCTAAATACTTTCAAAAAGTGCATGTGAAATAATATAATTGCTTATACAAAATTATGATGCGAAAGCCTTTGTGCCGACATGCCAGGACTAGTACATTACATCTTTCTTTCCGGCAGTTGCAGTTAGCTCACTGGCATTCAACGCCATTACCTCCCGGACTGCATCTGCTCTCTTGCCGGTCTCACTACTCTACCCACGATGGCTACTTGTTAGGCTTTGTGGAAATAGACTCGTGCTAGAATTTGCAAGTTATGTGCAAACTCGAATACCTATACATGATTACCCAACTGGTTAGTGTACAAAATAAAATATCGTTCGTACGATTAGCTATGCACACAGCCTTTCGGCTAAGTTGTGTTTAGTATCGCGCGCCAAGACCCTTTGGTGCAAACAAGTTGCAAGCAAGATTGGGATATCGTTCAGAAAAATGATAAGTCAGACTTAGAATGAAAACCTATAGAAACATTACCAGATTATCGCTAAGGCGAATATAGTGGATTCTTAGATTTTGGGAAATAGCTCAGACGGTATTTCGTGTCGGCAAATACAAATCAGATATGGTTTACTTTGATGACTATCAATAAGAATATATATATACGAGACAAAAAAATTATCAGGCGATGCTTAGGTATCGTGCATGAATTCTAAGGAACGACTAGGTGAATATGCTAGCGATTGATGCGAACACTGATTGAGGATTTGATTGGGTGACTCGATTCCTGAGTGGTGTATAGATTATTTTAGAAATATTCAAACGGATTTATAGGTCTCGTACGATAGTTGGATTGAACAATTTGAGAATGACTTGAACAAAGTGATAAGGCTTATATCGAATCGGAATTCAAAAAATAGAAATTAATATCTCGGTCAAGGAAACTTATTGGAAACTTGGAGGATCGTGCAAGCGATTTTAAACTAAAATAAACGGATTGAACTTGAATAAAATATCGCTCAATAGAAGTTAGCCCGAGAATGAATATTATAGTTCGATGAAAGAGGTAAGCGATAACAGGTCCGACTTGGAGTTTGGAAGAACGATCTTGAATCTAGTTCAAAAACATAACCTTCAAAATTAGTCCCAACGAGAATGATTATCCTGTGGGAGCGCCGGCGTGGTGATTTCACGTACGGCGGGGATAATCGAACTCATGGTAACATGTTCGGTGATTATTCCAAACGAACTCGATGAAATAGAACGTATCAAAAGTGCATAGACTTTGGTCTGAGTATTGAACTTAGTTGTTCGAAGAATGACAGAAGTAGACTATAGAATTATAAAACGGTAACGTTAAAGTTGGATGATTTTACTAGCCGAATTATAATCACTGCATGAACGGACACGACTTGATGGATTTTATATATAACTTAGATGGAGCAAAAATGAAATAATAAGGTATCTCGGCCATTTTGAAGATAACCATAACGTTCGATATTCTTGTCTAGTGCGAGCGTAACTCTATGCTCGCATATGCGTCATGCCTGGATTAGGACGATTATTAGTGGGAGCATTGGCGTGGTGATCTCACGTCCAGCAAGGATGATCGAACTTGCAGAAGACCGGAGCATGATAACTGATGGATCATCTTGACTTGTGGTTCTACACGATAAGACGAATTTGGGAATGCAAGTGAATCAGAAGTATTTCAAGGATAAGTTAGCGTAGAACCTGGAGTAAATCACGATCGATGGTTTCATGAACGGATACATAAATCTTGTTGGACAACTTGGAGTTATAATCAAAGGTTTAGAATTGAATCATGGCTTGATGGTCTAGACTTAGAATGGATATATGGGTTCTATCAAACATGCTTAAGGAGATAGACTATGTGAATTGCTAGGCTTGTCATGCAGCTTGGATATATCATAGATTTTACTGAACGGACTCGAACCTTGTACAAACAAACGTGTCAATCTGAGTAGGATGATATGTGCTTGATGTTTAGAAATCTGAGTGAAACGAGCTTGGGTAGAATATCCCGTGCAAAATGAACGACGGTTTGACCTTAGAAATTGGGGCGAGCATCGTAGAATAAATTTGCACGATGAATCGTGTGCTTGAACTTGTACCTATGACCTTGTGAGCTGACCTAGTAATTAGACAGACGATCATATGTCGAGTAAAAGAACTTGTGTAATCGACTTTAGAGTATTGCTTGAGCAAGCCACGAAACTGGGGCAGCAAGAATTAGAGTTAGCCTTGGAACGGTAAGTGTGTGCTATGTTTGACACAAATAGAATGTACGATAGGACATGTATGCTAGTCAGTTGATCGGATAGATCGTGCTTAACGGTAGTACAATGCTTAATTTTTGATTGGAATGGAATGACTTAGAATTTTATCAACCCTGTCGAAAGTATTATTGTGATTCATAAGATGAGAACCCTTGAGATTTTCGCAAGTGGTTTGTCCGATTTCACTATCTCTAAGTTTGGTTGAATGCATATGTTTGAGGGATACCTTGAACGTGTGCACGATCCAAGACTCAATAATATATGGAACTCAAGTGCAAAGACTTCGCTATCACTAAATTGGTTGACATGCATATGTTTGAAGGACGCTTTGAATATGTGCACGATCCAGACTACTGATCTCGAATGCTAGTGCAAGTGAATATGTTAGGCTCGCATAGACGAGTATATTAATTTGAATAAGTTTACCTCAGCCTTAGATCATCATTCACGATGGATCATAATGTACCACGCGTTAAGCTATATGTTTCGCACTAAGGCACAATAGAGACCGATTCAGAACTTAGATTGAATGCTAGAGTCATTCAATGAGACCGGCCCAACATACACACAACACGATAATAAAGAATGAGTAAGAAATTGTGTTCGAACGGATCTAGTAGTACCGATCGCTATGCTTGAAATAGATTCGATAGTGCGATAGAACGGCTTGTGCTCAGAAAGTCTCTAGGACGAGACTTTTTCTGAGTGGTGTATAATATAACGACCCGGTCCGTTCAAGCGGACAGCCGATTCAAACGGCACAAGTGCAACACCCCGAACCACTTTGCTCAACGAGAAGACTTGTTTGAGACAAAGGATTTCCAGACTTGGCCCTTCAGGAGTTCAGGCTTAGACTTTCAAAGGCTCGCTCGGAGTATCGCTCGACCGAAGCGAATCATCGCTAATGTGGGTGGCTAAGATAAACTTGTCTTTGCTTGCCAGCACACTTAAAATATGGACGATACATGCTAGTCGCTAGGTGAATCGCCCCATGCATGCTAATAAAGAATACAACGCACCTAGCTAAGAGAATAATCTCATCTTGTATTGCTCGTATTAGAACATGGAAATAAATTTTGGCTCATAACTTGGACCCTCGAATCCTACCTTTGCTTTGTACAAGTAGACCCCGCTATGCCCTGAGTAGATCATTATATGCTCTTTGTAGTGCACTATTTTACTTGTTTACACTGCACGCCTTATGGATTATATCATTCGATATGTCCCGGTACGGCTTCACTCCTCGTACTACCTCTTAGACCGTGCTAACGTAAATGCTTATGTTTCTAAATGCATGCTTGTCTGCTTACATTATAACTTGTACTCGTTTACCTTGTTTCAATGCTTGTCACATAATTCATGCCACGGCCTGGAACACAATAGAAATGTGATTCACTCATCTGGGGCAGGAATTAAGACTATCAAAATAATCGTTCCAAGCCAAGTAATTGAAAATATGGAACGGCTTCGGGACCGTTGGGTCGCCAGGGTAGTTCCCATACCGGAAGATGCAAAAATGATAAAAAAAACTTAAAAGTAAGTTGCAAGTAAACGGATGACTAAAGAACGGCACTAAGTGAATGGCACTAAAGGAATGGCTCGATGAGCCCGTAACGAATAAAGATGCAAGGAATCAATGAGTCAGGAACGACCTGGGATGGTTTGTAGCGAGGCTCATTAACTGCGCCTACAACCATTATCATTTACTCAGAATAAAAAGATATCAAAATAAAGAACAAATAAATGGACGAGAAGACGAGAAGACTCCCCACCTGTGCATTAACTGATCCTAAGGCAAGATTAAAAAGATAACTTAATAGATGGTGCACATAACCTATATAACATATTTGGATTTATCGAGTGGACGAGAAAACTCCCCACCAGTGCATTCATGTACTGATAACCTGCTAGATTGATTGCAGGGTACGGGAGAACCTCGTTCGGTGCGGATGTCCCCTTTGTGTGTGCTAAGGCGTGGAGTTCGCTTTGAAGCCTTGGAACGTTATGTCCGAAACTGAAGCACATATACAAGACATAATATTGGAACATCGCCTATGTATTATTCCACAAATGTAGCCACTTGGCACGCTTTTACTGTTTCAGAGAGAGAGGCTTGAGCGACTTGTAATCTCGGCCTAGCGTCGCTTGTAACACATGTTCAATATCAATAAAGAGCTTATTTTAATTTTATACTTGTGTTATTTAATGCTTCCGCTATTGACGACTCTGTGAACTTGTTATCAATCGCCTGTACGTTTCTCATTCCGCTGTACTCGGACTATCTGTGCGACTCTGCGACTTAAACCTTTTATCGCCTGTTCGGATCATGGCCTTGCACGGGCGCGGCTTACGCTTGTGCGATATCACGCCCAGATGGGGAAGATCGTCCCGTGGGAGCACTGGCGCGGTAATTATTGCCCAGCGGGGACGACCGATTACCTGCGGAAGATCGGGGCGTGACAGCCACGATCCTTTGTTTCTTTGAACTCCATGATATTGGATTACGACCAATGTAGATGAGATAGGCGCTTGTTAAGGTAAAATTATCTTTATTCTTAGTCCAGTCGACATCTGAAAAGGCATATAGTGACATTGGTGAGTTTTGGTAGAGAACAACACCATGAGCAATAGCAAAGATACCGTAGTTGAAGTTTTGCTTCATTCCAATGGTCAGTCTCGGGACAATACATGAATTGGAATAACTTGTTGACAGTGTAAGCAATGTCCGGACGTGTGATTGATAATATTAGATATTGCAAACAATGGCGCCCCTGTATTTAGTTGGATCAAAAATGGATGATCCAGAGTGAAGAGTAAGGGTTGGAATAGTGGCAAGTGGTGTAGACACGAACTTTGTATCTGTCATATGAGTGCGAGCAAGAAGATCATCGATGTAACACAGCTGAGAAAGAAAAAGGTCCTGCAAGTAGAATTACTTCAACTCCAAGAAAATATGAGAGGAGGCCAAGATCCTTGAGGGAGAATTAGTTGGAGAGAAGATGGATGAATTTTGGTACTGCTGCATCATTTTTTCCTGTGATAATGATGTCATCAACGTAGACCAAAAGGTATATCATGATGCTAGAAGCATTTAGACAAATAATGATGTATCGGCATGAGAGTTAGTAAATCCAGAAGTGATGAGGAACTGACGTAGCTCATGGTACCACGCACCAGGGGCCTATTTGATGACGTATATCGATTTATGTAGTTTACAAACATGATAAGGATAGTCTTTGTGTCAATGAATCCTTGTGTTTGTGCCACAAAAGCATCCTCAGAGAGAGAGAGCCTTGGAAAAATGCATTATTGACATCAAGTTGGCGCAGTGACCAACTACGAGGGACGGCAATAGAGAGAACAAGTCATATTGTTGTTGGTTTGACCATGGGACTGAAGGTGTCATGGTAGTAGTGGAACCCCTTAGCAACTAAAGGTGCTTTGCACCTATCAACAAAACCATCAGATAGACGTTTAGTCCAAAAAATCCAGTTACAACCAATACTATTTTGGTCCGGTTGAGAGGGAACAAGGATCCATGTCCCATTTCTAACAAGAGCATCAAACTCCTTAGACATTGTCGGGCGCCATTTGGGATCTATGATGTCCTAGGTTACTATAGAGGGTTCAAGGTCAGGTCTGGTGGAAAGTTGGGCATTGAGATTTGAGTTTTTGGATTGGTTTATGGATATGATTTTTGGATCGAGTAATTATACCCTGATGTGAAGGAGGAATAGGTGTCAGTTTTGGGGGTTGTGGTGATTGGGTTATAGGTGAGTTGGACTCAGATGGTGGATTTTGGGATGGCAGTTGGGTAGGGGTGTGATAGAGGTGGAGTCTCGGAGCTGAGTCTCGAGTTTGGTGTGAGAGAGATACTTTTGGATGAGAGTGTGATACTTTTGGATAAGAGTGAGTGTGGTGGGTATGATTTTGGAGTCTTGATTGGATTCCGCTTGAGGGGCTGGTGCAAGAGTGACAGATGGTGTGATGGTGGTTGGAGATGATGACTCGGAAGGGATCCAGACATGGGATGTGGAAGAAGAAGGACGAGGTAGGTTGAGTTTCTTGGTTTTGAAAGGCATAAGCGACTCGACGAATTTAACATGACGATATGCGTAGAGATGTGAGGTTGCTGGATCAAGACAGAAATAGGGACTCTATGTGGAGGAATAACCAAGAAAGACACAAGGGGTAGAACGGAGAGATAGTTTGTGAGAGGAATATGGACATAGACAAAGATAACATAGACACCCAAAACTCCGTAGTAGTTGGGAGATATGCCAAAGAATTTTGCATATGGTGATAGAAGTTGAAGTGTTAGAGTGGGTAGGTGATTAATGAGATAAACAGCAGTGGAGAATGCATATGAACAATATGACAAGGGCATGGAAGTAAGTGAGAGGAGTGATAAGCATGTTTCTATAATATGACAATGACGACGTTCAAAATACCCATTGTGTTCAAGAGTGTGTGGGGGTGAGGTTAAGTGTGATATCCATTAGAACTGAGACATGATAAAAGTGCTTGATATCCCCCCCCCCCCCACCCCCCACCACCCTATTGTCAGAATAAAGCGTGATGGTTTTGTTATTGAAGTATTTTCTCCACTAGTGATTTAAAGCGGATAAAAATGTCACAGACATCGGATTTTTTTTAAGTGGATAAAGCCATATGTATTTTATAAAATGATCAAAAAAATAACATAATATTCGAAATCATCAGAGGTCCACACATCGAAAAATATTATTTCTAGCGGAGAAGTTGAAACAAGAGTGAAAATGGAGAAATGTAACTTGTGTCTTTTATTGCATTGACATGCACTGCAATTGAAATTCGGAGATGATGAACTTGAGACTTCAAAAGTCACAAACAATATGCCTAAGGATTGCCAGTGACGAATAACCTAAGCGATGATGCCACTCGGATGAAGTGGTCTTGACGCTGAAGAAAGCTACCAATGGAGAAGACTTGAGTGAACGGACTGACCATTCATAAACACCATCCTTAGTCTATCCTTGTAATAGTGTTGCCCTCGTGCGAATATCCTTCACACAAAATGAAGAGGGTAAGAATTCGATGGATGTATTGTTAGATTTGCAAAATTGAAAAATAAAAATAAAAATTTTATGCATGGTAGGAACACAAAGCACATTATGAAATGAGAAAGTATATAAGAAAGTGTGTAAAGATGTAGAACCAGTATGCGAAATAGGAAGACCCGTCCATTGCCAATCACAACTTCGTCAGTCCTTGAATAAGGAGCGTGAGTTGAGAGATTACTCACGTCGGTAGTAACATAATGCGATGCACCGCTATCATAGAGCCAATTGGTGCCTTCGAAGTTGTCCGTTATTACAACATTGACACGTGGTTGCCATGGCGTTGGAGGTTGAGGCTTCCATTGACGCAAGGTAGTCAAAGATGTATCATTATTTAAATTTATGGTCATAGATATATCATTATTTAAATTTATGTTACAAATAATTTATTGTCACTATGTCTTTATAAAAAATTTCTATTATCATATTTATGTTCTTTTTTTTTCCTTTCATCCAAAAATTATGGTCAAAGAAATTCACATAGAATTGTTGAGAAACACTAACGTAACAACATTTCAATTATAGAATGGTATCAACATTAAATATGGTTATAACTATGTAGCTATAAATGCAGAGAAATTTAAATTATGAGAATTGCTACATATGATAAGTGTGTCCATATTCATATGTTGAGTAACGTTATTATCAAATAGTTAATTATGGTCATAAAAATTCTCATATGATAATGGGGTTTGTGTAGCTTCCCAAATTAATTCATATTAAATGTGGTCAATAATATTAATGCTCATTGGCATGGCACTTAAAAAAATCCGAAAAATATTGCATGTCTAGGAATAATAATACTGCAGGGCATTAAAAAAACATACCTTTGAGATTGACTTCCTTTCGAGCAGGCGTTTAGCGTTCAGTCCTTACTTTCTTTGCTCCATACGAAAAAAAATTGTCTCAACTTCCTAGCTCTTGGAAGCGACTCCTCGGTTTATTCTTCACAACTAAGAGTGAAAAGTAAAAAAGATGATTATGTACATCTTCGATGAGGTCGGCCTTTCTAATGAATACGAAACCCTCTTTCTCACAGCTGCTTTAGCTACATTAGCTACATTTTTCAGCTGTGTTTGCTTGGTCGCTTCGCTCCCTCGCGAGACGCAGGGCAAGCATGTCAGGACATGCCGCTACAGTGAGTAGGGACAAGGGGAATGGAACCTTACCCGCAACCGAGGGATAGATAAGATCCTGAGGGCGTCGGAGATGAAGACCCACGAACGAGGAAACGAGTGAAGTATGGGGGCGAGCTCTTCAATTGCTTCAAGCGCGTTTCGTTCTTCTTGAATCTCTCGGAAAGAGGAAGAGGGTTGAACAATCCTTAATGGCGAAGAAGAATCATCGAACTAATTTGTCATTAAAACAGATTCAGATATAATTGGAGTCACTTGAAAGGGGCATCTCTATTGGATCCCCGGGTTGGCACTAAAGGAGGGGGGTTCCAGTCTTATCATTTCATATATATGGAATTAATATCAACTTGTTGTCTCGGGGCTCGCTAGCAGCATGGCTAGTACAATCAACAAAAGTAGCTACACTGGTTAGCAGCAGGAAAGACTGAAGCTTCCCTCTTCCTCGGACTATGGTCGAGCTCTCGTTCCTTCCTCCTTGTTGAGTTGTAAGTAGGATAAGGAGTGAAAAAGAGGAGTGGAGTCCTAATAATATTATGTTGTCATCTTATTAATTTAAAAAAGAACAAAACAAATATATGGATTATATAATAGTATAGATTAAGCTATATGAGGTACTTAAACTTATGTCTATTAATTGATGAAATTAAACATCTTATTAATTATTATCATTACCTTTGGTTCCATATAACCTTCTTAGCTTTTCTTATTTCTTGCAGAACAATACATGTTGCCAATACCGGTAACTATCGGTCCTATATAGGTAGTCAAGGATTACCTGTCAAGTTCTGCTGAGGGTAATTTTCTATTGAAAAATTAATATTTCTGCTGAGTAAGTTTTGTTTGATGTTTTCTATGTTTGATAAGATGATATCCACATTTCTAATATAAAAAATATCCTATAAAAGATAATTATTATTTTAAATAAGTTTGGTTGAATGTTATTATTTCTACATAAAACGATATCAACATTTATTGGAAGCACACTCGTGACGTGTTCCATGACACTAGTTATATATTATATCTTGGTAATATTTAGATATTTGTTTTACCAATAAACTCTCTCTCTCTCTCTCTCTCTCTCTCTCTCTCTCCACTTTATCCTTCTCATCTACGTCTATGTTCTCTTTTAAATTTATTTCTTCCCTTTATTCAAGAATAAATTATTTAAAATCCTTAACAATATTTGACGCTCTGTTTAATTTTTCTTCACCTTAATCGACTCATGTGATCAAATTCACAAGGGATGGAGATGAGGTCGGAAGGGTAGAAAAGGAAGCGGCTGGAGCTACAGAGAGCCGAATGGATCGTATAAATAGTGTTTTAACATGGCAAAGAACAGTTGAGATACTTCACAGATGCAAATTCTTAAAAGTGGTTTGGTTGGCTATTTATAGTGTTTTAACATTCACTTATTACATCATTTCTCCTGTTTTGTTTGTTATAGATAGGGTTGTTATAAATAATAAAATTGGTGTGAAAATTGTCATACACAAATTTTGTTTCGCCAAATTTGCTATTGCTAGTAACCTCACTTATGTTTTCTATGAGAGCCCCCTATGTGTATTAATCAGCTCTTAGCTGAGGAATCTCATGTTCTGTGTAACACTGTTGTTTTAACCTAATATATGTTTTTGGGTTTTCAAAAAAAAAAAAAAAAGGGGCCAAATAACTACCACACAACTATTACACCATTTTATCTCATTCTCTTGTCAGTGTCATAGATCAAAATCATACAACTTTCAATTTACTAAAACAAAAATTGCAACAAATATCTTTACACAATTCCAATACTGGAGGGGTAATCATGCTAGCAACCAATGTGGTTCCAACACCACGTGACTTATAACAAAGGTTATGTGCAACAACTTTTTGCATCAAAACTACTACTTACGAGTAGTGATCACCACATACCTCGGAAAAAAATGAGCACATGCTTTTCATTTCAAAACAGAAACAGCTTCACTAAGCCTTGCCAAGGAGCCTCTTGTGCTAGGTTTTGTTAGCTAGACCAGATGCTACCTGCCTTAGACCAATATATCAATGAAGAGTTACAATATTACTATGCTAATTTTTGTTCTAATTTGCAAATTGCATCATAAGTGGTAAATGCTTCTACTTAACACTAGCTTTGTGATGTTGTGAGTACCCTTTAGAACAATCCTTAACACATTTCTCCTTGGAGCATAAAACCCAATCAGAAAGATCAGCAATATAAATAGTAAATCTATGCTATGTAATTTCTTAAATTGAAAAAAAAAAGGAAAAAAAAGGGAGAGGGGGGGAGGGGGTAACATTTCCAAAAAAAAAAGTGGAAAGTTGTTGCAAAATTCAGTTAATACAGGGTAATAATAACTTTTGAGTCTTGCTGGAATGATAGATCAGTAAGATACTATGTCACACACGACTGAGTTCTCTCCCATTCAATTCTACAAGTACATGATACAGCTCCTCCACAATCAAAATAGTGGGGTTCAAGAAGGTTCACACAGGAATAATAGATCCCTCAGTATTCGCAGGTGAGCTGACATAACTGATCTCTGAAAACTCCACTTGCAGACAACACATTGATTTCCCTGCAGTATGTAATCAACAAAAGGTAATAGATTCTAACATACAGCAGACAAGCACTTCCTAACATAATATGATAGTAATATAATTCATGTTCTGATGAGGTCACAAGGAAAATTTCCTTTTTAAGTTGCAATTAGCACTACGAAGGGTCTACTTTACCCTTCATTATGCCAAATAAGGAAAAGAAACTGAGGCCAGTGAAGTGACACCTTCCATAACGTGCCGCCTCTCCCCGAGCTACAACTGAAAAACATTGGATGAGTTTGAACATTTTTCTCCAAATGCCAAATTATTTGTGCTCATTTTCCCTTTCTTCTCCTTTCCCTGTCCCTCTCTCTAGTCCTCTCCCTATCATGATCTTCCCTGTCCCTGCTCCCACTCTTTTCACGCTCCCTTTCCCTTCCAGTTTCTGTGTCATGTGGTCTCTCTCTCTCCCGGTGTCTCTCTTTGTCCTTATCCGCATCATTATCCCTTTCCCTATCTCTGATTGATGACTTCTTTTGTGGGCTACGGCTACGGCTCACGCTGCGGTGGCGCTTCCTAGAAGAATCATGGCCATCATCACGTCTCCCCTTCCTTTCCATAGATGTTCTCTCTGCAATGTCAACTAATTTAGAAAATCTTTAGGTAAGAATAATAGATGATTTCTGAACATATTTCTTTAATGTCGACCAGGGGGTGGAGAGGGAATGATAATTCCAACTATATACTGTGAGAGCAACTGCCAGATTTGTCAATTTATGATAAATATGTAATCAGTATCTGTAATTTGAGGCGATAGGAATATCAAGCAACAAACAAGATCTATAATGAAATATTAAAGTTGACATATTGTATCTGTAATTTGAGGCGATAGGAATATCAAGCAACAAACAAGATCTATAATGAAATATTAAAGTAGACATTGTTCATGAAAGTCTACTAGCCCATGCTCAACCAGTTTAAAATTGATCTGAAATGCCTGAAAGGGAACTAATTGGACGCAGGTGGCATCCCCCAAAATCAAAGGTTAGTGTGAACTCAACATGATGGATTTGATTACACGAAGACATGGGTTTTCTAAGTGCCTTTTAGTTTATCTATGTTATTAAAACTTATCATTGATGAGTCTTTTCATTTTTCTTTCTTTCTTTAATGCTCCAGTGTTGTCTCAAGTCTATAAATCTTTATGATCTAATGGAAAGAGGGCAGAACTTGGTTTGAAATAAACTAAAGAATTCTGCTTCCTTCTGCTCTACATTTCTGTATTCCATTTTAGTGTGGGTGCTTTCTGTATTCCATTTTAGTGTGGAGTGGTGAATTGCCGCCCTTCTCTAGTCATGGTATATTTATGTAATTTTTATAATGTTCTGGTAACTACGGATATCCACCGTTCGTTCTAAGGTAATGATATATGCATCCTCAGATTGATTAACACCATGTTCATCCATTTCTTTCCATATCGTGCCAGTATCATGATACTACATTGAAGTTACCAGGTCAAAGAGTTGGCATTAGCATCAAGATTCGAGATGGTTAAGTGGGCCGTCTTAAAGGAGACAATTGGACCCCCAACAAGCCAATCCAAATCTGACAAACTTCTAGGATTGGAATCCTGAGTTAGCTTTCAAGTCTTTTTGGACGCATGAATCCTAAAATACTTATTGATCCAAATATGCTCTTTAATATTCTAAACCATGAAAATGCTATTATACATATGCACATGGTTTACTTATAAAATGACAAGTTAAGGCCTTGCATATGTTTCTCTGTGGAGTTCTCTGTCTGAAATGGTTTAACATGGTTCCTTAAAGTAATAAAATAACATTTGGATAAAGGAATAATGCCATATCTTACAAATTCCCACTAGTTCTTAAATAGAAATTAATATATTTCAACAAATAAATAAATTTGGATAATCCCAAACTCGATTTTTAAATTACATAAATTACAGTGTTTTCAGATATCGGTCTTCAGTTACTTAGCAAGTTTGGGTCCACATATGGATCCAACAAAACTAAATACATCCACACGTTGATTTAAGGGGATCTACCCAATGTTGCCCTTAGTATGAATTGACACAATTTACCAAACCCAAACTGTCTACCACAAAAACAAAAGGGATTTTTTTCTTATTATTCAAGTATCCAAATACAATCTTCTCTTTTGATCAAGGTTAGAGGTATACAAGTTCTATGTGAATGCTCTTATAAATAGGTCTAGTGCACTTCCAGCTGAAGGGATGGACTTTGCAAACAGTTCAGCTGGTTGCCATGCCACTTCAAGCAGCCCCATATTTTTTGTACAGGATACGCCACATCCATGCAGAACACCCGTTATATTAGGTGGAAAATAAAGAGGTGAAGAAGAAGTTAACAAAATAAAACAGGAAAGCAGGTAACAGTGCTCGTCTAGGAAATAGATAATGCAACTAGTTAGGACTGATAACTTACAAATAAACATGAACCCCAGTACGAATAAAGAATATTATAAATTTTCGAATCCCAAAACAAATCACATGGTATACTTATAAATGAGACTTAACTAGATTATAAATCAATATTTGTCTGCTCATCTTGGAAATCAAACTTTTTATGATGTCAATGCAAATTTTACTTCAAATTGTAGGTAAAAGAGAAAAGTGCACCACCTATGACCCTGACAATTGCAGATAATCATAGAAATTGTAAAAGTTCTCTATTGTCTAATTATAGAAGTACAATGATACTAGTTTGCCAATCCAAAATAGTGGGTATAGTTGCTATAGATTGTTTATGATCAAAGAATATTCATCTACTTCCATACTATTGTTACTCTTATTTCTTAGTTCCATTCGCATGCCATGCGCAAAAGGGAGCATACGATCATAGAATATTCATAGTGATGTAGAGAATGATGTACATGTGATTTTATGTTTTTACGATTTGTTTTTAGAGAAGAACATGCATAATGACAGACTGATCTATATCAAGTAAGCTTCAAAAAAGGACAGCTCGTAATTAAATATAGATAGACCATGTTTCAACTTTCAACTTACGAGATGATTGCTTATTAGAGACTTCTGCAGAATCTAATAAACCAAATTCTGATTGAAGCCGTCTACGATGAACTGCAACCTTTTTCTCTATTTCCTCGGAGCTTCGGATGCCTCTTTCTTCTAGAGATTCACGATACTCCATTACAGCAACTTCTAGGCGCCTTAGTTTCTGCCTGCAGGTCAAAAATTAAAGTCGAATACGGTTTTAGATGAAAACATCATACACAGATCGATCTGAAAGAATCAAAAGGGTCAACAGAAGCATTCTGACCTATGCTCTTCATTCATGCTACTCTCCTGATGTGTAGAAGTGGAAGTATCTACATTCACTTCCATTTCAGCCTTTTCAAGACCATCACCTTCATTTTCGCTTCCAGAAGATGAATAACTTATCCCTAAACCCCGAGAACCTTTCCTTTCGTCAACATCACTACCATCATCCTCCCGAGTCCATTTAGAAACTGGTAGAACAGGATCAGTTTTTCCTTTCTTGCTCGAGAATGCTCTTAGGTCAGGCTGGGGTATTGCAAGTGTTGGACCTAAAGATCCAGAGGCTTTTCCATGGCCTTGAATAGTTTCTTCAATATGCCGATTCCACTTGCTTGAGCTAAACGGTTCTGTTCCATGGTTAGTTTCTCTACGTCCTGAATTAGTAGAGTTCCCATAGTCATCATCTCTTGAATATTTACTGGAATGGCTCTGCCCATATCTTGTATCATCATCCCGATCATAACCCCTCTGCTTTTCTGCCTCCTCCAGATTGAGCAATCTTGCTACCATCATTTCTCTGCCACCACAAAGGGAGAGACCATTATGCCTGCAACGTCTTTCAAGTTCAGGAAGAGGAAGATCCAACAGTTCTTGCATTGCTGCTCCCTTTCCCATTGCCAATGCACCGTCTTGGTTAAGCTTGCTTCCTTCAGGAAGATCTTCAGAGCTTGTTTTATTTTCAATTTCAGGTGTATCTCCACATATTGAATGAAAGGGTACGACCCCAGAGTTCCCCGATCGAAGGAAAGTAGCTCGCAGTCCATTCACATATGCATCAGAAAAAAGGAACCAATCTGCCCACACTTGAAGAACCTTCAAAACTCGTTCCTGCCACAAGGAAATTTATTTTGACACATTATGAAGGTATTAGCCAATATTATGCCACTGGGGAGATAAAATCTAAATTACCTTAAGGGCCTCAGCAGTGATCCTTCCTGTAATGCTAAGATACAAGTCATTGAAGCTCTCCATTATGTCCGGTAGTGTTGCTTCAAATTTTGTTCGATACGCAGAAGCATTTTTTACCGAAGCACTACTATTATGGAGAATATCAGAGACTAGCATAAGCCTTGCAACCTTGGTTGGTATAGGTGTTTCTTTAAGTGTCAAAGATTCTGTAAGAACTTCAACAACCTGTATGTACATGACAAAAAGCATTAGATTAACTACACATAAAACTGAATACAACTAGAAAACATTACATACGCAGTTTCAGATACTTGGTAATCGTCAGCATTAGGTTTAAATCAGTATAACATAAACATCATGGAGATGCTTCAACAGATCATGTACGACTATTAAGCAAGAAAGACTCAATAGAGTGATCTGCATGGACACTTGCCAAAGGAGCTATAATAAAAGAGCAGATCACTACACAATACGCCATATGACAGACATACTGTTCTTGAAGGATAATGGAGCAAAGTACCATTACCTCTCCAGCTGCATCTGCATTATCCAAGGCAAAACCCATAGCTTCTTTTATCTGACTCCTCTCCAAAGTCAATGCCCGCAACATGTCCTCGAATTCATCTCGCTGTGGATCTGTCAATGTTCGCTCCAACTCCACACGCTAAAAAACATACAAATCGCAGAATCAAAAGCAAAAGCTCCAAATACCACACTTTTGTGGAGGATTAGGCAGAGAACCCTTAAAATGGGGTTTTGTAAAGTAATTGGAAGCCCATATTTTTTTAAGGTCAAAGGCAGCTTACCCTGCTTCTACCAGCTGCAAATGTGGTGGCGGATTCTTTTTCATGCTCAGGACTTCTAATAGGTGGCAAAGAGGGTGGAATCCATCTGAGTTAAGAAGAACAAAGTAATGCATCATATGGAGCTACACCAGCAATATTACCCGGCTAGCCAATTACATAAAATAATAAAGCCTAGGAAAAAATTATGGAAAAATACCAAGAGATAATCTGACCAACATACATTATACTGTAAAGCTACTAGAAGTTTATGGAAGTAAGGTATGTGGTTACCTCCCGCTACCAGTTATCATGATAAAAGGCTCTGTCCTCCATCGCTGCAGTGTATCACCCTACATTCCAGTTCCAAAAGCGGAAAACATTTATTAGATAATACAATATACATTGCATACAAAACCTCTTTTTGAGTTAGAACAGACCAATGACAAAATTATACATGAGACGGGCCACTATAAAAGCAGGTGATAGACTTCAAAGCGCCACACTGTTGACATCTGAAAACCATACACAACCAGGGATTCAAGCAATTTAATCACTTGTCCCTCAACCTGAACAAAGATGGATAAAGTGGTTCTTGTCCACTGGTATTATTCTCATGCAAGGTAAGAGAGTTCACCACATCATCAAATATCCTCATATGCCAAGAGAGTTGCTAGGACCTTGCCAAGAAATATGAGTAGATAGGTCACCGATGCTTTAGTACAAGTAACCCATCAGAGGACGAAAACCCAACTCTCCTCCAACCTTTAGTAGAATAACACATGGGAAAGCTGGTGGCTGCCAAGACAGATGCAGCTTGCAAGTTGTTTGCAACTGCTATTGCAGAACAGAATAGGAAGAATGGGTAGAGAAAGAAAAAATATTTTAATATATATCACAAATATTTATGGATTGTCGTACTAGCATATACATCTTCTATTGCTTCTCGTTGTTGGCATAATGGTACTGCTATAAGAAGTGTTCCACTGTCAGGAGAGAACTACAGCTTATGGCCTGCTCTATCCCTGAACTTTTGTTTTTTTTTTTTCTTCCAGCTTTGGAATTGCCTTTAATATGCCATTTTCAATAGGCATAGGCCCAAAAAAGGAATCAGTATGTCCACACAATTTGCATCAAACGCTTTGGATCTACCAATTACACATCAAGGTCTGAGATTCAGTTTTAGTTAAATCCTAAGACGAAATGGTTCAGATCTTATCTTTTATATCCAAACCTGATTGTTCACAAATAATAATGACATTAGGTAATCATCATCCATATATGTGAAAGGAACCAACAAAGAACCCAACAAGAAATATATTAATTACCAATAGAGATTACAAATTAGTTCTCTCAAGAAATATGGGATAACCTATAAAAAAAAGCTTTAGATGGATGCAAACAACTCCCAAATCTCCCAAAAAGAGTAATAAGGATGCCTGGTGACCATTATAACCCTATGGTACAACACTTGACAAGAAAACAAGATTCAAATGCCTATCCTAAGTCTTAACCAACTAGAACATGAACAAAGAGCACTCAACACGGGCCTACCCTGCAACTGATTCTCTTAGTCTAGTCTATATACCAGATCCTCCACCGTCACCCCCCCCCCCCCTTTTCTCCTCTTCCTCTTTTCCAAGTTTGTCGCTAGAAAATCTGTTAGTTATGCCGAGAACAATGAAACACTTGTCTACTTAAGCTTCGGAATTTGCAAACGTTCAAGTGAGAAGATGTTACAATCATCCATTAGTTAGAACCAATCAAAAAGAGAACTTTCTTACGACTCTACTACTAGAACTGAGTGACAATACGGTGTATATTTGTGGGGCCTAAAACTTAACAGAAAAAGCAAAACATCTGTTTTCTAAGAAAGTCTAAGTGCTCATGTGAAAGGAGGGAAGCATTACACAATGCTAGAAGATTCTAAGGGCGCACAAGGACTAAACAGTTATTTCTTAAAATGGGAAAAACTTTGGGCGGACACAATGTTGCAACTAATTAATAGTAGGAAAAAATGCACTGCAACGGTGGCACAGATATCTACAAGTTAACAAACATAAAAGCACATGAGGGGGGGCTAGAAAGGCGATTAAGTGGCCTCCTTGGGAAGGGATAAACACAGGATAGGAACTAACGAGCAGCCAAAATTTGGCATGTTCAAGTGGGGCATGTTTGAGTCCGGCTTTGTGTGTGTACACACAAACAAAAGTGATTCATTACAATTTAAAATTAAATACTAGCCAGATCGGGTCATTTACAACCCTGATCATAGTGAACGTGGATCAGGCTCGTGGACAGGAGTTTACTTAGTTACTTGAACTTAAAGATTCAGCCTAAAGGTTTTGCAATCATTGTATAATATTGCAATGATTTAAGAAAAAAATCTACAGTTATGTGACAATCGAATGGGAAAAAACAAGGAAGAGAAGCTTTGAGAAGAAAATATTAACTGTGTCAGCTAGATCATATTGGTGATGTAGCTTTTCTGCAAGCTGATAAGTTGGTCAGATCCAAGGTATACCAGGCACTCACCATCATTTGTACACCAAAGAAGTTGAGCATAAAGTATCAACATTGTGGAAGAGGTGTAGACCTATAAATTTTCGTTCCTTCATATGAGAAAGATTACACATACCACAAACTGCATAATAATGAGGCTTCAAGGGGGTTACTAAGCTGAATCATGTACCACAATTTTGTGGAGTTCAACCCATTTATCTTTGCCCTCTGCTTTTTCTTCTCTGTTCTAGTAAACAAAATGTTCACCATTGACAGTTACAAGAGGAAACTATTAAAGCCTGGTAATTGGTTGTTCCCTAGTAGACAAGGTAGGGTGATGTCAACAAAAGTTCTAAACTGAAACTTCGTTCTTTTAGTTAGGGTGCCCATTTGTTGCAATTTACATAGTAACCTCTTCTACACAAAAGTCTTCCATCAATAACTAAAAAAAGCATATCACAGGGTACTGGTAAAAAATGACAACAGAGATTGGATATTAACCTGTGCAAAAGAGTAAAGCCTCCATACGTAGTAAGTGTGCTCTTTGGATCTCAGCTCAAACAAGAAGTTAAACAGAGGATTTCCACGGCCTCTCTCCATTATAGCTTGTTCAAAGGCACATCCACCGTCGAGAACATGTAAGGCCGTTGTGTCAATAACATGTTTCAGGTGCTTATCTTCTGGAGGAGCAACCAATATATCCGGAACATTTGGTGTGAGCACCTAAACAAGCAAATAAACCAAGGAAGATTAAAGCTTATGCTAAATTAGAAGTGAGCAATGATTAGCAAGGAACTAGACATGAGACATCTACTGCAAAGACCAAATTATTTTGGCATTTAGACACATTGATTTCTCTTATAATGCGTGATTATCAAACCTATAACCAACAAAATAAAGACCGGAAAGCAAGGGGGGAAATAGCAAACAGAAATGATAAATATGGAGAAGGTAGAAATTCTGAATTACCCACCAGTTCAGAGCTTTGGCTTGTAACAGAAGTAACAGGTGGACCATCAGGGCCGGAGAGAATCACAGTGCCACCCTGCCAATCACCATTTTAACATCACACAGTAATTACTGAATGTTGACTAAGGAACAAGTAAAAAATGCTTTCAGAACATTTATGTATCACATTAGATACACCATTTTAATCAGGCCATAGAAATAGATCGATGAAAATAAAGAGCAAATAAAACAACTTTGGCAGTAAAGTAAGTAACCACCTCCTTGTTTCTAATAGCCATTTGCCCAGGTGGGGGTGCAGGCAGAGCTTGGGCAGGAAGTAGCACAGACTTGCCCCACCCAATCTTCAACTCATATTCATAAACTATTACACCTGGAAAATAGTTATATGATTAGCACTGAAAGTTTGCAACTCCAAAATTAAGTAAATTTCCTCATAAGTCCTTTTAGTATCAAAGTTGATGAAAGCTAAGCTGCAATTCGTGATGATATCAACATTAAGAACTACATGGAAGGATTATGATTTACAAGGGATTTACCAGAAAAAGCACATATTTCCAAGTTGAGCTGTACTAAGAAAATGTAAGGGTAAAGGGTCACAAGTCCAATACATATTTCGATATGTCTAACTAAAGTTTCCTTTAATGAACTCAAATAAGTACATGTTTCGTCCCAATACAACCAGAACGCAATTGATTTTTAATATCACTTCCGGATCTAGGTCTTTTACTAGTTAATCCCAATACGCCCCCAGACGGCATATTTTTTTTCAAACAAGGTCCTCGTCCCCATCATGGTGGTTGGCATTTTCATTCTCAATTATAAAATAGGAAAGGCATGTGAGTATACTGCCACCTTGTACAACAAAGTAAAAAAGTTAGAAATAATTGGCTTAGTTTGCCGTAGTTCTGAATGGGGGGCATACCTGCAACAAGCAAATATAACAGAAGTAAACATTCTATTGCCTTTTGAATCTTTTCATTTCCACCCCCCCCCCCCCCCCCCCCCCCCCCTCTTCCACCCCACCCCATTCATATATTTCTGAGTATTATAATTTGGCTAGGACTTGAGCACCAGCATGGAGGGGTGATGTCAGATTGACAGTCGGCCATAACTTTGTCAATTCTTTTTTTAGAGCTTTCTCGTGCTTCATACCCAACCTCATTCAAATGGGAGAAAGCTTGGATGATATTAATGGATGGTAATGATTCTTTTTGAAATAACATTTGAGTGGAGGAGGAGATACAAGGAGACTCATCAAAGAATATAAAAATCCTCAGGTGCAACCTTGTGGTAGAGGCATGCAATAGAAAGCAAAAAAATATGTCATTATAATTATGCCGAGGTAAGGTCAAAGAAGGATAAAAGCATCTGTGTAGCTTTAGTCCTTCCGAACCTTCCAACCTATTCAAGCATGTCTTTACAGATGGCCTCAACCTGCTGTTGCATATGCACATATTTACTATCTCAACAAGTTATAATTAACTTGGAATTCTACATCTCTATATTGTGCTCAGACTTTGATCTTATGCTTATCAGATTAATAATGTTTTTTCTTGATGCTCAATGAAAAACGGTAAATTGCTTCAGCAAGAAAATTGCCGTAACTCCTTTTCTAGCATAACTTCAAATGGGTTTGAATACTTTAATGGCTTCTCAATCAAACACTTCCATAACTTGAAAAGTGGCAATGTATTGACAAAAAAAGCTAGAAAGCCTTCAACTGTTGCATGTCATGCATATGCAGACCCAATCACCAATATATTTGCAATCTTTAGGCAAAGAAACTCATAATTTATGGTTAGAAAAATATATTTAATTACTTAACTACATGTCTTCGTTAGGTGTATCGTGTTACTTTGGGGTGAGTGCATGTAGTAAAAAGATTAATTTGTTTCGAAGGGAACAGTAAACATCATAGTTGGCCCTTAACAGAGCTGAGTGGAAGAAAGGAATTCAAATAGCTAACTAAAATTTGGGTAAAGGCTTTGTTGTTGATATAGCTAATGACATAGTGGCATCTGCAAGACACTTTAAAATGTTGTACAGCTAATGAAGATGAAATGTCAATTCAAGTGGGTATAGTTCGCACTCTGCTTGGTTTTGGAAAATCTCGGTTCTTTTTCTGTTATTTAGTGACTCCATGTAAGTATACAAATGATCTTCTGCCTTTGGATCTGTCTGATGCAAATTAGTCTATTTCTTTTTAATTTCACCACCATGGCTGCTAATGCATCAAGAGCAGCAACAAGATATGGGTAAACTAGCATTCAACAATGTCTATAACCGATGGAATTAGAAAAGATCTTATGTTGTCATACAACTTAATCATATTATCTAAAGATTTCATTAATCATATTATCTACAGATTTCATGAATAGATATTGAAACATATAAAAATCTAGCTTAACAAAAGATCAACGAAGAAAATATCCAAAAGAATTTCACCAAGTAAGAAGGTAGTTTTTCATCCAGTAAATAACGTACAGAGATTAGGTTCATCAATACTTCATACCCTTTAATGTAAAATGCTCATCAACTCAAAAAATGAAAAGAACTAGAAATGTCGTCACCAAAGCATGATGACGATCTTAGAATATAAACCAAAACAAAATTATCCATTTATAGACCCAAGACAGCACCAAACCTTGCATTTCATCCTTAGCAGCCTGTCCATCTGCTCTGTTCATGAAGGCAACAAAGCCACAATTTCTTTGCCTCTTGCGTTCCTCCTCTGTTCGAGGCCACATTATCTTCACGCTAGCAATGGGACCAAACCTACCAAACGTCCTCAGTAGAAAATTTTCATCTACCTAACATGCCCCAGAATGTAAACTGTGAGTACAACCTTCATCAAGTCTACACAAATACAACTGCAACATCGACAAATACTAATAGCACTTTGCTACCTGTGGTGAAAGATTGCCAACATACAAATTTGTTGTCTGGGGATCACCATCATCAAATGATCCTATAAGCTTTCCACTTGGATCAAACTCATCCGGTAATTCATCAAAACGACTAGGTGGCTGCACAACAAAGATCTAAGAGTTACCATCAAAACATACCAAAATATTAGCATAAATAAATATAAAAAATTGAACATAATACAAAATAATATTAAATGGGTAGTCAAATATGAAATATGGTCTTAATAACAGTCCTTCATATAAGCATATAGTAATAAACGACCTGTTCATCTCTCTAATCTAATTGACACTTCATTCTCTCTCCCCTATTGGCACACCTAGGAGCAGCTTGTTTCTATCCTCAAAATTAGAAATCTTACTGTGACCATATCAAAAGCCATTTTCAATAGATGACAGCCATATGTTAAGGACTGATGAAAGCCATATGCAAATCTCTTTTCATCCACGTCTTCTATGGAATCCTAGTATGTAAATAGCTTCATACTAGACCTCCCTAAAAAAAATTCAAAATGATCGAGTAAAAAATAACTTTTCTTAGTTATTGATCAGTTTCTCATGCTATGTGTCATGAATATATTAAGACATGATACAGACACATCAAAAGTGACAATACAGATTTTGGCAACCCTAGTGTATTTTGGAGTGTCCATACAGCATCTCATACATGTCCAGCATGGACAAAGAACCATGTTTGGAGTGTCTGTGATTCCCAGATTTCATGAGAGCAAGAATTAGTAATTATTACCTACCAAAGACGAACATGGGGATAGATAGGGGGGGACAGGTGGACAGGGGGAAAAAAGATTAGTGGGTTCAATAGTCAGAAGAAAACAACTTGGAGACGAACAGAATTACATGGGACAGGCATATGAAAAATCTACTAAGTTTATCCATTCTAAAATAAGAGACTATAAAAAGTCTGTCATGTTTGATAAATTAAATTGAGGGAAGTGCAGAAATTTCGCTATTTAAAACCAATAACTGTTTACTTCCAAGTGGCCGTACCATAAAGTTTGGTAGCATGAGTACAGATGTATATGCTAGACATATATACATATATTGGTAACGGGAGGGCATGGCTTGACACGACCATTAGACTTGTGCTGTGTTTTGTTTGTAGGGTTGGACATGTAATTGGAATCACATTGTAAATCTAATATGGGTGTTTGGTTGGACAAAAAAATTTGGATGTAATGTAATGACCATTACAAGATTGATTACATTAAATCACTTCCCATGAAAACCAATTACATCATAAAACTCATCTAATCGCAATTACATTACAACTTAAAACTTACAAAATTACATAATATTTTTTATTTTTTTATTGTTACTTTTTTCCTATTTATTTATTTTTTTATTATTATTTTATATATTAAATTAATTTTAAATTTTGCTATTTTTTATTTTTTTAATTAACTTTTTTTTGGGTTTTCTAGTTTTATTATTATTTTTAAAAATTTAAATTTTAAATTTTAAAAAAATTTAAAAAAAATCATATCTTTTATAAATGATAAGGTTGGCCGGCAAAAAGAAAATATAAATGTCAAGGATATATTTGTTTAAATGATACAAATAACAATTATTATTCAATTATATTACATGGTAAACCAAACATTTGAATGAAATTGATATATTATTACATTTTTTGATTACATGATACAATCAAACATGGTAATGTAATTGTAATTCTATTACATTACAAAGTACATTCCATTACAATTACATTACAATGAACCAAGCACAACCTTAGTGTTGCATCTTGAAGGATGCGGCTTCAAGTCAATTGTCTCCACAATTTTAAGGTAGGATGTAGGTTCAAATTGGAAACCACCTCTCTATATTATGTCGGTAAGGTGGAGTGACATCTTGACCGATAAAATATCAATTATGAGGAGTTTTGTGGCACTAGGACCCTCTCTTTACATGCAACACGAAATATTTAGAATCATTTATATTGGGATTATCATTCCTTCATTCTTTTGTGTAATGTGTTACAGAGATGAATGCAATTTCCTATAGCAAACTGTATCATCGTACCTCTTCGTATAGACTTTTTTAAGACTAGGAGAACTTGGAGGGTGTTTCTTGGCTTCGTGAGCTTAAACCGCAATATAAAAGATAGATTTGTCTACCTTCCAACTAGCAACCTAGATTTTATGATATGACCCTCTCATGCTCATAACTACCTTTGTTAAGAATTTGGCATCAGCATAGAGAGTTGACGTCAATTTTATAGTCGGTCACCAAACTTAGTCAGATTTGAAACTTTCTTATGCTCCATAGATGACCCATTCTGATAGAAGAAGGCTTGGATGATGATGATCATGAGTAGTAGTTACATATAAGTAGATATCTAATTGTGATTCCAAATCTACGGAGCAAAATGATGGAATCTCATTCTGATAGAAGAAGGCTTTGATGATGATTATTAGTAGTTACATATACTAGTAAATGCATGTGCGTTAAACGTAAAATATTTTTTAATATTGTTAAAAATAGTTTAAATATTTGTAAATTAAGATTTGTTTTATATATATATATATATATATATATATATATATATATATATATATTGAAAAATAAGATTTATAAAATTCATTGATATTATTGAAAAATTTTAATAAAAATTTAAATTATATTAAAATAGTTCAAATTTGATTTGAACATATTTAAATTTAAATTAGTTTTATATATATATATATATATATATATATATATATATATATATATATATATATATATATATGTTTGTAAAATTGTGGATATATGTCTAGATATAAAAAAATTAGTTTAAATATATTTTGAATATTGAATATATTTTTATTTGGATTTGTTATATATATCTTTATATACATTTGAATATATGTTTAGGTAATTATAATAATTTTAAGATGTTAAATTTTAAGATGTTTCTACGTAAGAAAAATACGTGTTAAATTTTTTTAAATATTTTTAATTATTAATTGATTGAGTAGTTACTTACGGCTTAGACGGCTCACTTTTGAACCGGCTAGAAGCCACATTATAATAGTAGAGAAGTAGATATCTCATTGTGATCCCAAATCTATGGAGCAAATGGATGGAATCCTCTTTGAAGAAATAGGGACAAACAAGATCAAATAAAAGAAACTTATAAACTCCAAGAGTCTTCCTTCTCCAAGTAGGGAGGAAACCTAGGGCTAGTTTGGTTCCCATGTTTTTGAAAAAGCTCAATTTCAAATCGTAAAATCCAAATGGTGCTCTCGCGATCATTTGGCATTTGCCACTTTCGATCAATTTTGTATAGTGAAATGGCAAACGTGGGAACCAAACACATTTCCATTTGTCGTTTTGGCCAAAATGGTGGCTGAAACAAAAAATATCACATTTCAAACGGGAACCAAACTAGCCCTACAACTCTTTCTCTATTTTCATTAAGCTACTTTAGATTATTAGTGGAAGTGGAAGAAAAAAAAAAGTAAAAGTTGCAAGACTTTGAACAAGACTAACACCATGAATCGATCTCGGACCAGGCTCCAACGAAAAACCTTGTCACTGCCATAAATCCATCGCTTTGTATTTCTTTGCATGTAATCCTCTTTCCTCAATGTGGGTACTTATAATATCTTTTTCTCATCTTTTTATTCTTCTTTTGACATAAGACCTTGAGACTAATCCCTGCCTATGTTTTGGGAGTAGACAATTTAGGGTTTCAAGGTTCCATTTTAAGTCGTAGATATTAGTCTATAAGAGATATCCAAACCCTTAAATCTCGTCTTACTTTATAGCACTAGGCAACAATGATGTAAAAGTCGGCATAGTCGGCCGACTAGTCGGGGACTACTAGTCGCTAGTCGGCCGGCAACGACTCAACTTGGGGACCAGTCGGCGGAAAAGTCGAAAAGGTTGATAATCGGCCCTAGTCGGCCGACTAGGCGGCTGGACGGGCCTAGTCAGCCGACTGATGTTGATTCAAAAAAAAAAATGGGTGAAGTCACAAAAGCAAACCCAACCCGACCCGACCCAATATGTAAAAGACATATTTTCAAAAGCTTTATTTTCGCTAAGTGCCCACACTCAAGACGCCGAAGAAGAAGAAGAAAAAGAAAGAAGAAAAGAAAAAAAAAATCCAAAAAAGGAGTGAAGGACTGACCTGATCGTCGGTTGATCTCCCACAGTGACCCGCGCCTCCTATTCCCACCGTCAGCTGACCCACGCCTCTGATTCCCACCGTCGGCTGACCCAGGTTTTTTTCTGTTCTTTTTCAGGGTTCTTCACTTATGTTGTGTTGGTTTCTCTCACTTCTTGTTTTCTTTTGCTGCAGCTGCCGCTTTTGTTTTGTTTGATGCAGCCGTTTTGTTTTATCTTTTGCTTTGGGGTTGATTTTGCCACTTCTTTATTTTCTTTTGCTGACCCACACATGTCCGAGCAAAGACTTCATGTTTGCTTCTTCTTTTTTGCTGACTTCCACTGCTGTTTACTTCCAGTTTGCTTCAAATTATTATTTTTCCCGTTGTTTACTTCTTTTTCTTCCTGGCTGCTGCTTGCCCTTTTTTCCCTTGCAAAAACTGAGCATTCCAAACACATGAAGCTCTCTGTTCATATTATGACTTTCTGTTTTGCTGCAATTTTTTTTTTTGCATTTTTTTTCTGACTTCCAATAAAACAACTGAGCAAAGACTCAGCATTCCAGTTTGCTTCCATGATATTTTTTTTGCTGCATTTTGAATGGGGGTGAGACTTGCATGGTCTTTGCTCAGTCATTTTGAATGGTCATTTTGCTCAGTCTTTGAATGGTCTTTGCTCACTGTAAACACCTTGTCTAACCCCCAGTGCATGCTCACTTGCATGGTCAGTTTTTTTTTATGAGCAAAGACTGAGCAAACAATCGAGCAAAGACTTCTTGTTTGCTGCTGCTACTTTTTTTTTGCTGACTTCCAGTGTTGTTGTTTACTTCCCCTGCTGTTTATAGATATGACTACTTCATCGACCGCTTCAAATTTCGTTGTTGGTGAACGGCAAATGATTTGAAAATTCAAAATGCTCTGAAACGTGCATCCGATGACATTGGATGAGAGTTTGGTGAACTTGTGGATGCTAAAGCATTTGACCGAGTTAGATGCAAGTTATGTTTGAAGATTATGTTTGGAGGCATCTACCGGCTCAAATGTCATGTAGCCGACCGGTCCAAAAATGTGAAAGGTTGCCATAAAACCTCTAAAGAAGCAATACAAAAATATGTAGAGGCACTGGATGGTTCTAAGAAGAAGAAGACACAAAAGCAAAATGAAGAAATAGAACTCAGAAGGAAAGTTTCGACATCACATGATGCTATGGAAACAGATTCTCTTCTGGAAGCCACGAGACTGAAAAGATCTACTATTGATAGTTTTGTGGAAATTAATCCAGAAAAAAATACCGACTTCACAGTATTTACAAAACACGCTAATTTGACGGTCTTGATGGACAAGAAGAAGGTAATGGATACGCAACAATACATAGCACGGTAGGTCATTGAGAGTGGCATTCCTTTCAATGCCATTCAAAATGACAGTTTCAAGCTAATAATGGAGGCCATTGGACATGTTGGTCCAGGATTACCTACGCCAAGTCGATATCGGTTGAATGGTCCATGTTTGAATGCGGAGGTGTCGAGAGTTAAGAACTCTCTAAAAAAGTATAAAGATGAGTGGGCCATATCCGGTTGTTCCATTATGACCGATGCTTGGACCAACCGCAAAAGGAGGAGCATTAAGAACTTGTGTGTTCATTGTAGGGAAGGAATCTCTTTCATTTCTTCAAGAGATGATTTCGATGCATCTCATATGGGGTCCTACATATTTGAGTATGTCGATAAATGCATTGACGATGTAGGACCAGAAAAGGTGGTGCAAGTTGTGACGGATAATGCTTCAAACAACATGGCAGCTGCGACTTTGATGGCAACCAAAAGGCCTAATTTATTTTGGACTTCTTATGCTACACATATGGTGAATCTTATGCTTGAGGCAATTGGTAAACTTCCAAAGGTAAATCTTCATTTATAGTTCCTAGTTCATTACTTTTTTTACTTGATTGCTTCAATACTAAATAACTTGGTAAATTTTGAAGGTTCAAGAGTGCAATTGATAAAGCAAGGGCCTTAACAATCTTCATATATTCTCACCATTCAACCTTTAGTATGATGAGAAAGTTGACAAAGAAACGTGATATAGTACGACCGGGAGTAACACGATTTGCAAGTAACTACCTTACTTTGCAAAGCTTGGTGGAGAAGAAGGAACAACTAAGGCTTATGTTTGATTCTGAAGAATGGGTCCAGAATTCACATTCCAAAAGTGTGAAGGAAAAAGTGGCATATGCAACCGATGCCCAAAAATGTGAAGGAAAAAGTAGCATATGCAACCGTTGTTAGCATCTCTTTTTGGAAGTCGGTAAAATCATGCTTGATTGTTTTTCGACCATTAGTGAGAGTCATTCGCCTTGTTGACAGTGATAGGCCATCAATGCCATGGTTGTATAGAGAACTTGAAGCGGCAAAAAAAAAAGATCAAGGAGGAAGTCTATAGTGGAGTTGAAAAGAATTATAAACCGATAATTGACATCATCGCGACTAGATCCAAAGGTAGGCTTGATTCCAATTTGCACTTGGCGGAATATTTACTTAATCAATTCTACTTTGCAAAGAATAGGGTGGAGATAGGAGAGGATTTAGCTTGTATGGAAGCTATTCTCAATTGTGTGGAAAAATTCTTCCCCGATGACCACTCAAGTGAAAGTGAGTGAGAATTAATCATGTATAAGAATTTGGTGGGAATATTTAGAAGAAAACAAGCGAAACTTTCTTATTAAACTAAAGGTGTGAATGAATTTAATCCCGGTAAGTCTTGATTCATAAACTCCTAGTTCATTACTTATTTACTTGATTACTTATCTTCATTGACTAATAATTATTCACATTCTTTCTATGATAATAAATGATAGTCGGGTGGTGGAGTAATTATGGTGACAATGCACCAAACTTGAAGAAGATGGCAATTAGAATCCTCTCCTTGACCATAAGTTCATCGGGTTGTGAAAGAAATTGGAGTACTTTTGAAGGGATATGCAACTTTTATTTTATTTTTTGACATATTATTTTTGGAGTTCTTCGTCTAACTAATTAGAATATTCTAATTTTATATTGTAGGTGCATACCAAAAAGAGAAACAGACTTGATTCGGAAAGGTTGAACAAGTTTGTGTATGTCAAATTCAACTCCAAAATTCACAAGAAGAAAAGAGCAAATGATGATAAAGATGTTCTTCAAGCGGATGATTGTACTCAAGCTCAACATTGGTTGGTTGATGGGATCGATGATGAAAGTGATGTAGATCCCGTCACCGGAGCTACATGGGAGGTACTTGACCAAACGGTGGGAGCAAATAAAATACTTGAACCTAGGAGGAGCTCTAGGATCACGAGAGAACTTGATGAGGAAGAGTTTATCTCGGAGGCCGAAGAAGATGATGGAGATGATGACTTTAAGTCCAACGAAGAAAGAGATGTGCCCTTAGTGGATGAGCACGATGATATCTTTAATGATTGAGGAGTACTTTGATCTATCTCCTTTTGTTTTTGTGACATTTGATATGTACAAGACTTTGTTACTTTGGAGTTTGAGTACTTAAGCTAATATTTTGATGACATATATGACATATATTGCATATATTTTTATATTATTGCATATATATATATATATATATATATATATATATATATATATATATATATGGGTAGGGTAAACGGGATATGAGTCATAGTGCTCATTTTCTTAAATGAGCCATGCATATGTGGACCAATAGAAATAGAGTGTACTAGTGCACATGGGTGCACATAGGATGTAGGAATCCATTCCTATTGGTCCATATATGCTCCACATGTGCATGCTTCATTTAGAAAAATGAGCACTATGGCTCATATCTCGTTTACCCTATATATATATATATATATATATATATATATATATATATATATATATATATATATTAAAAAACCCAAACCGACTAGTCCCCGACTAGTCCGATTAATCCCTAGTCCTCGCGAACCGACTAGCGGCCGACTAGCGATTTTTACAACCTTGCTTGGCAAACCCTAATTCGGTCATAAATAAGAGTGCACACTAATACAACTCAAAAAGAATCCCATAAGTCAAAGAATTTGGATTGAACTTAATTGGCCAACTCCAAAAGACTAAGAAACCTAAAGTTGTTGTCTATGCAAAAGTCACATTTTCAATCTCTTGCGAACCTAGAAGCATGACCAAAAAGAAGTACGTTTGGGCACTTTCATATTGGAATTGAGGGATCCGAAACTGCTGAAACTACCAAAACCAACCAATTCAATACCGAGTTTTTCAACCTTGCCTAGAAGATAAGGGAATTGTGACAAGTTTCGAGAACTGTCATTGAAGTAGCATCCACACCTTAGTTTTTAATAATATGGACTTGCAAAATTCCTTTGGACAATATCACTACATTCATATTACTGAACAAGTGTCCAAATCCAGATGGGAAAAAAAATCAGTTTCCTCATTGTTTTGCCGCTTCTTTGGTGGCCCAGCTTGAATGTCACCTCCAATTCCAAATATTGATTAGAAGATGCATCATGATCATAGTTCTCATGATTGTGGAGTTAAGCTCTGAGCTTGGCTCCATTGGCTTCTTGTGCTTCCACTGTGCATGAGACATCCTCCTCCTCAAGCTCGTCGGTCTCCTTCACACATTCTCTTTTGTCAATACAAGGCCAAGAAGTATTGTTGGCAAGCACAAGTAGGATTGATGTTAATATCAACACCAAAGGATCTAGCCATCATTTTGAGTTGTTTATAAAGGCTGCAGAGTGTAATAGCTCCAAGACGTAGGATGTGGAGAACACTCACTCCTGATAAAAACATTATGTGAATCATTCTGGGATAAAAGCCAAGCTATTGTCCAAGAACATTTTAGGTTTCAACTACTTAGTACCATACCCAAGATAGGTTCAACCATTCCATAGCAAGTCAGTATATCCTAGCTCCCATAGCTTGATTTCCTTGTGTTACAACTTCCTCCAGATTCCATGTGGCCTAGATCACATTCGGGACAAAACAAAACGAACGTGAGCCTGCATGTGTATTTATGTATGTGTGCTCGCCATCATATGAATGCGGTTGAGAGACGGCAGAGGGTGGAATGGGTGATGATGGTCAAACACGATTTAAAGTTGGATTAGTCCAGACTTTCAATATGGAAGGGTTTGCATTATTCCAAGTCTCCTTCACACTGAGAATGTTCAATATTAAGAATATTTTAATAGAAAGATGTTTTTATAATGAAGACACGTCAAATAATCCCTATCAATCAACCACTGTTTTGGTCTACCTTACAATCTAACCGTCCTTTCACCACTTTAGTAGTACATAAATCTACAAGCATTTTACATGTATAACAATAATTCAACGGGAAAAAAATCTCCAAGGATGAGAAAGGTAAGAAGCCTCAACTTTATGAGACGTTCAATCTAGCATTTGAATGATCTCGAACATTCATCTCAATCTACATATCTTCAAAATCTACTTAGACCATAATTTGTGAGGTTTTCTATGTTTCTTCCCGGTGCATCAATGGATCAAAAATACAGCCATTGGGGAGCTTCAACGCGGCTAAAAAATTGCTCGAATGTGTATTGTTTCAGGCATTTGATATTTAATACACATAGGTTTTTATACATGTAGATCAAGATGGACAATTTTAATAATCCAAAACCCAAATAGTGGGCGATGGAGATCGAGCTCGATTGGGTTTTGTTTACTAGCTTTGACTCTAAGTCTGAGTTTGAGTCTTAATTAGTTATGTTTTAAATATTAGTAGGTTTATTCTTTACTTAGGAATTGTTTTATTTAGTAAATTGAGTCATGCTTAAGATTCCTCTCATTTGGAAACTTGATGACATGTCTTACTTTATTTAGGAATTATTTTATTTAGGAGTTGTTTTATTTGTTATATATATATATATATATATATATATATATATATATATATATATATATATTATTTTTTAAGCCCATATATATATATATATATATATATATATATATATATATATATATATATATATATATATATATATATATTATAATCCTAACCCTTCAGTTAGTCATATCCGCCTCCAAACAAATACTCCTCTTCCGCCTCCAAACAAATACTGTCTGCAAGCGATCTCTCGTTCTCTTGTCGCCAAGGGTCTTTCAATTTATGTCTTTATTATGCTCATGATATAAGGTTAGATCTATAAGATATCTCATGTTATTCAAAGTACTATGATTTAAACCGTTTCATACTTGTTACAAATGGATGATACATAGTCAGATTTGGTGATAGATTAATTTTTACCCAAATGTATAGATCTGGTGATTTGATTTGTATCCATCATTTAATTTTTGAAATCAATATTTCTTCTTGCCTGATTAAGATTCAACTACATCTCCATAGATTATTTAAATGTTTCTTAGATTTATGTTATAATTTAGTGAACAATTTTGTTTATTGAAATTTGTGATGACACTTTTTCCTTGATTGAGCTTTCTATATCAGTAGAAGGATCATTTTAATTTCAGATCTAATAGTCTTAAGGTTTAAATCATTGTAGATAAGATAGTTTTTATCAAATAGATGCATCATTTGTCAGGAAAATTTTGATATAAAGGAAAATAAATGGTTTACGACTTCATATGATATTCCGTAGTTCCAATTTGCATATTTTACTATATCACTAACAACTTCGGTATATCAGATTTCCATCTTAATTTGGAAAATTATGTATTTAAATTTTGTAATCTACATCTATATTGCAATTATGAGTTGTATATATTCCTTCTAATGGATTCTATAAGTTTACTTCTTAATTGTAGAATCATAATTTTTGAATTAGTTTTATTATTCTAATGTATTCTATAATTTGTTAATTGTGTGCAGGACCAAGATATCAATTTTTTTTGGAAACCAAGTGTTCTTTGTTTGGTCTTGTTGGATCCTGGACTCAAACTAGAGTGAATCTGAAAATGTACTGATTTCTTGTTGCAAATTGTATCTAATTTTATTTGAATTAATGTACTATATTGTGATTCTTCTTTTGTGTATATAGAAGTTGAAAATTTTGTCAAGTCTTGTAATTCTGTTTTAATTTTACTAAGAGTTTACACTAAAATATTTTTAGATTCTGCAATATATACAAGTTGATACTAGTATTATTGGCTCATTTGGTTCAATTAGGCCCAACAATAATGGGTACTAAAATTGGTCATTTAATTCAGTTAGGCCGAACAAGAAAGGGAATTAAAAGTTGTGTTCAAATAAATTTAATAAGAAAACTTATACAAAAGCCTGGCCCATTAGAATAGTGCGGTTCGTTCGATTAACCAAACCAAAATTTAGTGCGGATCGTTCGATTTCAAAACTTTCGGTTTGGTTCGGTTTTGCTTGGTTACGATTTTGCAAAATTATGGTTCGGTTGAACCAAATGAACTGAATTCTCACCCGTAGTGGTGACAATTAAGGAAAAAAATGAGAAAATTATTTTAGGTGGTTTGGACATGTAAAACGCAAACCAATAGATGCTCCCATAAGAAGGAGCAATAGTAAAGTGGTAAGGGAGCCGCTAGGACTAGAGGTAGGCCCACTGGAACATGATTTGAAATGTTAAATAAGGATATGGTTTTTGTTAGCAGTTCAGAGGACTAGAGGTAGGCCCACTGGTAGATCCAAATAAAAGAAGAGAATTCAAACAGCCAAGCCCAAATATTTGGGATAAAGGCTCTAATGTTGTTGTTTCTTTTCTTAGTGCAGAATCCATCGAAAACCCTTCTTCTCCTTCTTCTTCTTCTTCTTCTTGTTTGTTGTTGTTGTTGTTGTTGTTGTTGTTGTTGTTTCTTCTTTTCTTACTGCAGAATCCATCGAAAACCCTTCTTACTGATCTCATCGCAACCAGGCCAACCTCCCTTCTGTTTTCCCTCCAAGAAGTTCACCAGGCCACCCGCCCCTTGTTGCTGCTGTGATGCAACCCTGGCAGCAGATCTGCTGCAGTACAGCACCTCCTGTCCCCTTCTCTCGCACCCCAACAGCAACAAATTATCCCCCATCGCTCCTTGTCCCGACGAACCGACCAAAACCTCAAACAGCCTCTTTCCCTTCCACTGTGACTAAATTAATACCCCAATAATTAACCACACCTCTGACATTTAATAAATTTTCATAAAACTGGCCGTGTTCTATAGACATAATTTAATATTTCTGCTATCCAATAATTAATATTAAATATTAAAAATATGAACTAGCAGAATCATGTTCCTTAGAGAACCATCTAACTAGAGTACCTTGTTTCTTCCTAATTGTCCTGATCTCGAACTGTATACCTAGGATTACCTTATGAGCTACAACATGGGTGGGATTTAAAAGGTCGAGAAGAGAAATACATGAGTGAAGGGCACCTAATTTGTCTCTATAAGACAAAGGGGGTTCATCATCCATATCTTCTTTGACTTCATCTTCATTATGGTCTTCTGACGACTATAAGATCTTCATCCAGTATTTCCTCATGGGCAATTTGTTGCTCCTCCTCTGGATTTAAGGGGCATTAATAGACATTGGGTGATGAATTAGAAGTTGATCAATGGCAGTTGCAAGTTCTTGTTGTATTGCTTGTTCCTCTGGACTCTCTTCAATTAATTGGGAACCATCCTTGCATTTAATTTTTTATTGGAGATGTATACCAAGCACATTGGTAACTTACAAACAATAAATATATACGACTAAATTAGCATGATGGAGACTTTCTAACTACCTAGAAGTATGTATTGCCATTAGTAAATATACATGAAATATATTTTTAAGTAGATGTTCTACAAATTAATAACCTTCATTAATTAATAATTTAATGTGCAATACATACATGTATGTATAGAGAGAGAGGTGTGTATGTGTCTATTGACTACTTACAGCAGAAGTGTCTCCATGACGTCCTTCACGCCATTGTTCGCGCTCTTGATTACGCTTCTCACGCAGCTCCTGTTCATGCTTGAACTCTTCCAAAAGATTATCTATTACACGTGGCTTTCCTTTCTCCCTCTCCTTATGCTTCTCATCATCCTTCTGCAAATCGTGAAAAGTTCAATCAGATAAATCACCTTAAAAGAATCCAGAATGGCAAACGGATGATCAAGCTTAAACCATTCTAGTATAAATTGTAAAGTGCCAGGGTTAGACAAAGGAATAATGCATGATCAATTTATAATAACATATTGATGAAAAAATACACAAGCAGCACCCAACTCGCTTGACATATATTAAAAGTAATGAAGATGGTTTTATCTTCCAAGCAATGAAGCAGATAGTTTAATAAAACATATTATTAAACCAAAAATCTCAAACTAAACAGTATAACAAGTAGCTTTCGTTATAAATGATTTTGTACATATCCTTTAGGCATATAATGATGATTGAGATAATGACATATTTTATGAGTTTATAAGACACATGCTTAATATGCTCAAGGGACTATACATAAATATGTTGTTCCTGATGCCATATTCCACTGTAGACTGTCGTTGGATGTGGGTGCAGTTAACATCTTGTGGTTTCTTTTATTGCTCTGGATTTCTTGAATGAATGGGTCAGGACATAAAAGAAATCTCTCAATTGCACAAGTATACACACAGAGAGTATCTCTCCTTGAAGTTGTGGGCAGCCATTTGCAAGTTGTTTGTCCTTTTCTCAAGCTTTGACTTTCTCCTAGAGGTAACTCCAAAGGCAATTACCTCTTGTTAATCTTATGTAGTATGGCATTTGCCTACCTCTCTCAATTTTGAGGGGCATGTTATAGACTTCTGCATCTCTGCTTTCCAGTATGGATTAAATCAGCTTTAGTATAGACGTGCCATAGTGCCACAGTACCACCCCTTATGTTGATGAATCCATTGTTGTTGACATTAAACCTAGCAACACGGACTTGTCTCCCCACTTCAGTGGTTATGGGAGAACCTTTCGTGTGATGACCATGTCTAGCACCTGAAAGAAGGGTGTCTCAAGTAAGGTTAGGCATTTTCAATTTGGCCTCGACTTTCCAACCCTATCCGCTTCTTAGGTGGGTCTGGGTCCAGCATAAACGGATTCAGGTATAAACGGGTCAAGCCATCTAACTAGTTGAATAAATTGGTCAGGTTCAGGTCAAGGGTGGTGAACCGACTTGACCCATTTATTGAACGGATCGGATTCGGATCCACCTGTCTACTCAAACTCGATCCAAATTCCGATATAATAAAAGTTTGATATGTTTTTAACTACTCAATTTTGAATGAAATTAAGTTTCAAGGAACAACCAAGTGAATACAAGGACACAGTACAGCAAAACTTAGAAATCTACCTTGGTCAGCATAAGTGAATAAGACCCAAAAAAAAAAATCACTTCAGATCAACCCATTTAATCTGGTTAAACGGGATGGGTTTGCCTATTAAAAATGGATTGGGTTGGCCTAATTTAAGCGGATCGGTTTCTGGTTTAATATAAACGGGTCGGGTCGGGTTCAGGATTACTCTAAATGGCATTGACCGGAATCTGAACCGATCCAAAACTGAACCCGACCCTAGTCTCAAGACATTCTATTGATCTTAGTGTAATGAAAAAGTGTGTTTGGATGTATCATTTACATGTAAGAGGACTGGCATTGGTCATGATTAGGTGCTTTAATTACAAGCTTCACACATGGAAATATGGTTCTGCAAGATAGTCTGCTTGGAAGGAATATGTACAGATTGAATTCTTTAAACCTAAGAAACAATTAGAAAGAAAAAAAATCTCATAAAAGAGAGAGAGAGCCAATGAGAAGGAGAGATGTGGAAGGTTCAAGTAAATTGGTAAGTAGTTCAAGAAGTTGCTTGGATTACAGCCAGTTTGCGGGAGTGAGATGCTGAAAACAATGATAATGATGTACTTCTTCTCCCATGCTAGCAACAGGATCAAAATCAGTATAACAAAAGTAAAGGACAGAGGACTACAAATAATCTTTTATTGCAGTAGAAATGAGTATCTATTAGAAATGAAAGACATCTATAGGAGATTCAGCATCAGGAAGCACACAACAAATAATAACAGCCTTTCTATTAAAAAGTGATGGACAATCATGTTGCCACTTTAGAAGTACATAGAATCAAATTGTGTTACCAATTACTAAGTTTTGTAAGTCACTATTAAGACACCATGGACCATAGTTACCAGAAAACGTAACAGGCATCTTTGGGAACTTTCCGTAGTTTCACCCCCAAAACCATGAACCAGTTTTACCCTCAAAACAGTATATCCAATGATCCAACGTTCAACATAAGGAAACTGAGTCCTAGCCGAATTAATCCTTAAAAACAACCTGATTTAAATTATACTTGCATTACATAGAAATGTGAAACGGCAACTTTCAAGTTTTCATATCAGTTTGTATGTATAAATATAAACATGCCCAAGTGTGTGACATTCTGAATCTCTCTCTTTGTTCTGCTAAAGTGTCTGAAAGATGTCTAGCCCTATCATACCACTTGCTATACGAAGAGGCCCTATGTGTTCAAGATTTCATTCCATGTGCCATAGTATTCTGCATTCCAGGTAACATTACCATGGATATTCATTTCCATGTATGGGTGTACATATGTTCATCTTACCATTTCCATGTTTTGAAACCAGAATTAACTTTATTGAACTAGTTGAATAAGCCTGTAAGGAACCATTCCTTCAACTCTCCTACTTTACTACGAGTCTACCATATTAAAATAAACTATCTATTCACAACCACATTAAAATGAACTATCTACTTCACTACTAGTCTCTTCATTTTCACCATGAAGGATCCGATTGTCACTATGGAAGATCGGATACGGATTCCATACCCATATCCATGTCCTATCGGGTCGACACGGGTACTTCTCCTTAAATTGAAGAGTCCTAGTAACAGAGATAATGAGAGCAATAAAGACGTGGTTGTCACTCAAGGAAATAGACAACTAAATTCACTACTTCTAGAGCTATTCTCAAGAAACTGTAATGCAATGTGATTCATTCTTACTAATGATTAACAAGTTTTTTTACGTAAGAATTTTTCTTTTTCTCCTTTGGGCATGTTTGACAACTGGAAACTAATAGGGAAAGTAGGGAACTATTAGAAACTACATCTACTATCCATCTGAAAGGCAACCCGAAACTCACTTTCGGAAAGTCTATGCCACATCAGCATATTTGGAAACTACTAACCTATTTAGTTTCTTCTCCAGACCCTGGGAAGTCATGGAAAGTCATCATGGCATGTTAAATATTATGATTCACTAGGGAAGTCATGAAAAGTAATTAATGCTATCATTTTTTATATTTTAATCGGTATTCTAAAATTTGCTATGCGGACTCGGTGCTGAGGTGGAGTGCCTAGGGGGCGAACATGTATCGGGATTTTTTTTCTCCTACTCCCTTGTAACAACTTATATAGTGTTATAAACACACTTAATAAAGAAATCATCAACATGTCATTATCATGATTCATGAAGACATCATCAATATTATTTCATAATGAAATACACTTAATAAAGAAATCACCGTACCAATAATACAAATTTGAAATTTTAATGTTCTAAACCAAAATCCAATCTTAATCTTAAAATCCAAACAACATATCCACAATACAACTAAGCATAAAAAAAAAACCTAAAATTCGAACAGCCGACCAGGGCGCTTTACAACCGCACAAGCCCGTCGAACAGGAAATTTTCGGTTCGGCTTAGGGTCGCCTAACGCCTAGGCGGCCGAACGGACAAATTTTTGGAACACTGGTTTCAAACAAAAACCTTTTTGGTTTGAAAACATGCATTCGTTATTTTCCAGAAACTCTACGTAAATGATGTTCCAAGTTTTTGCAATTTCCTGTTGTCAAACAGGCCCTTGCCCCTTGGGCATTGTTTTGCCTGGAACAAGGACCTTCAGGGTCAATAAACCATCAAATTGAACCTGGAAAGCATGTGACGAACATATATAGATCCCACAACCCTCCCTGATCTCCACAGAATTCAAGTAATTCAAATTTAGCCCATTTCAATCACAAATGTCAAGTATAGAACAATAAACTGAAACGATCATGAGACTGATAGATTATGTGAAATTACATGGAAAAAGTAACTAACTTACAAACTAACCTTTCTTTCAGGTTCTCTTCCTTTAGATGCAGGTGGTAAGAAGGATGGCACATACCTGGAAAAGGAACAGAGGCCAACTTGGATCAAATGTAAAAGCTAATATACAGCATATGTGCAACAGCAAACAAAATAAACTTGTTACTCTGGCGAATTAGAGAACTGATACGAAAGCATGCTTGTATCGATATCTTTATAACAAAGGGTGAACGAAAGATCTCTCGCTTTTTCCCTGTAGTCTTAGCTAATAGCTACAAAGGAATGACAGTAGCAATAACGAGCAATTAAAGAATTAATTTAAACTCTTATTTTATTTATAAAGATGAATAAAGGAAAGGATGAAGCAATCAGGTAAGATCTACACTATATCTGTACTCCCACTGTTCTAAAAAGTGGCCGCCTAGGTGCTCGGCGGCTGGTGTCCACCCGATGCCCACCTAGGCGCCCGCCTAGTCCCCCCGACGCCCGACTATGCATGTTATAGGGTTTTATGGACTTTTTATGCAATTTTCATTAGGTTTTTTTGAAAAAAAAAATGTATATCTTTTGAACCGCCTACATCTAGGCGGCCGCCTAGGCAGGCTAGGCGCT